>JAVCKT010103677.1:11278-26238 GCA_032273925.1 Rhynchotus rufescens
CATGTTGTGCACTAGAAGATGAGCCATTTGGTGTTTTACAGAACCTACTTTCATGGATTACTAAAAACTGAAACCAAGATATTAAAATAATACAACATATTACTTATATTCAATGAAAATGTTAAAAGTGCTGCTCGAATATCTTTACATGTTAATACAAATATCTATACAAATACAAATATCTAAAAGAACTTTATTTTACCTGTTCAGAGAAACTCTTGATTAAAATCTGAGACAATAAATAGTAAGAGTTACTACTGACCTGAACAAAACTTGTACAAATTGTCCTAATCCTGTTGTCTGCTCTGTCCATCAACTGTAAAAGAATTGGAAGAACTAAATACTATGGCTAGTCTGATTGCAAGGCTGGAATATTTTCTTAATTGTATTCACCTATACGTTTCTTCTTCTCTGATATAATGGCGTAAGAAAAAAAAAAAAAAATCACCTGTGCCTGCTTGTACACACATATAGCAATTCCTATGCCCCATTAATTAAAATCCAATATTTTTTTCTCCCTCAAATCAAAACATTCCAAATAATAAATTTGGGTATCTCTTTTTGTGGTCTAATTCTTGAATAATTAAGTCTCACATTTTCAAAAGAGCTTCTACAAGCATGTTTGGATTAGAAACCTTTAAGTAAGATGTATGCTGATTTTCTGCTAAATCAGTACAGTATGAAATAACTAGTCTCATCACATACTACTCCACAATAAAATGAAATAGTATAATTTTTATAAAACTTATTTAGATCAGATAATCTAATAGTTTTCCTTCCTACTTTTTCTCTTGTTTCTGAGATTGGTATTATTTTTTGTTATCTATTACAACATTTCACTGAAGTATTCATAATAAAGGCAAACTATATCCAAAAACTTAGGGAAAAAGCAATCAGAAAATCAGAATCTCTAAGGCTGAGATTTATAAGTAGTAACAAGTGTCTCATAACTAGAAATTAGAATCTACATTTTAAGACTGAACTCAATCTTGAATTGCTAATAAAAGAAGCATCAAATCACTTTATTTGTAGATGAAAGTCAAGAGTGGCAAGAGACTTAATGTGCAATTCAGTTTTGCAAGTGCTATCTAAAGTTTTCTTCTTTTGCATCACAGTCATCTCTGGCCAAGAGACATTCACCACTCTCATCCCCATACCCAAACACTGTGTTTCATTTTGAGCATGGATTTATTACTCAAGCACTTAACACCCACCGCTTCTCATGCCTGGCAATTTGAATTGCTACTGAAAACTAACTGCAACTTGTAATTGCAACAAAGCTAATAATAAATGCTCTAGTTTCTTTTAATGATGTACTCGGAATAGAAAAAATATTCAATTACTTGCCCTTAAAATTTTGAAAATATAATCTTCTCATGAGGAACAAATACACACACACTTTTAACCTACTAGTTTGATTATACTTCATTTAACTTTTTGAAGTCTGTATTACCTGGTCTCCACAGACTCAGTCAAGATGTCGATTTCCCCTGTTAAAGATGAGGAAAATTAAAATCATGATTTGCTTACAAATCAACTTCCTTCTTATTAGTTACTACAATAGTTGATGGCTGGTTTGTTTCCTGTATTAATAACTAGTGGTGATACCACTGTAAAAAGGTAATTGTCTGTGTTTTAGACACATAGTCTTTTTACTGATTCCAGCATCCTCTGATTACTGAAGTTTTCATCCCAAGTCTGATGGCCTGGAAAGCTTCTATTGCAAAGGACGGGTTTTTTAAGCTGCTATATCAGTGCTTGCTACTGTACCTGTGCTACTTAAGACTCTTCACAGGTGTTTGGTTTTTTTTAAAATCTGAAATGTATATCAAGGAAATAACTGTTTTTTTAAAAAAACTGATCTCCATTTAAAATGAATCTATACCTGTATATTTTGATTTTTTTTCATCTTTTGCTTGCCGACAATGTCAGCAATCTTTTGCTTGCTGACATCAGTATGAGTAGTATCTTGTAGTTCGCTATAGATAAGTCAGAGATCACCTCCCATATGTGTGTGGTCAGTCAAAAGACTACCTAATTTTTTAACAAGTTTGTTTAATTACTGTGCTTGTAAACATCCATAAGCGTGCATTTTATTAACACTATAATACATTTGACTTGTGAGGAAAGAGTGAAAAAAGTGCTCTTAAGATTGAGCTTCTAGAAAAACAGTTTGGGTGGTTATTTGTGAAATTCTTTTTATTACAGTAATATGGTGCTAGCACTGGACACGAAATAAAGAAAATGCCTTGAAAATACAATGAAAGTCAAAAAACAGCTAAACAGGGAAGGACATAGCCACAAAAGGGGATGAATATCATCAAGCACTTTAGTGCACAATATGTTTAGTTAATGGTGTGTGCATAAAGTTGCTTTGTTCTTCTTTCTGTTAGTTCTCAAGATACTTCAATCTTAGGAGTAATATATAAATAACCTCCAGACAGACAATATTTATTTTATATCGCAATGTTTTTTCACATTCATCTTTAAAAAAAATCTTCCTCAAGCTCCAAACATTTTCAAAAAAATTTTTTACTCATTTAAGATATAAACCTAGGATCAAATGTATCACCCTTTCTCACATATTCTGCCTCCAGAAGCAGAACCATTATTCATGATCTTCCAATTCTCAAAGCAAATCTCACACACTAATGATATTTCTTTTTCTCCTTTCTTTTACATCCAACTGTTTCTATGTCTATTAATATTGCAGCTTTTTATGTTAGGGAAAAAATAAGTCAGATACTGCAAACAAATGACAGCAGTGTGATTCAACAAAAAGCTGGTTCACACTGTTGTCATCTAACAAGTTTCTGTCAGTACTTTATAATAATTTTCAGTCCTTCAGATTAAAAAACATGAAAATGTGATATGCTTTGTAGGCTTCTATTTTGAAGTTTCAAGCTGACATCTTTTTTTTCAGTATTGTCTAGCGTATGTTCTACCTAAATTAGCTGACAGGGAGAGAGATATGACAAACAACAGCCTTTCATCTTTCTCTGAAGAAAAACCTTGAGAGGAAATCAGCAATTACATTACAACAAGCCTTTCTCCAAAGTCATAAAAAATATATGTGAACAACTGAATAAGTGAAAGAAAGGCAGAATAACTAACGGCAGAAGAACATCTATGAAACTAGATTTGTAGCAATCGGAAACAAATTTGTACTGAGTACAGCTTACTAGATTTAGTTTCTCCATGTGGTTGCCCTGTAGGCACTTCTGAGTGCAAAGGCAATTTTCAAAAAGTGAACTAAATATTCAACAATGCAGTAATATTAGATCTTGTAGAAAATTCAACACAAAAAATTGTAATATCTATAAGCATATCCATTTATGAGGGGGGTTAAATATTAATCTGGTGAATTAATGATAATATAACTACCGTCTCTTAATTATTTCATTTGTTGATATCAGCATACAAGAGAAAGATACTATGATCCTACTGATTTGCTGGGAGACATCTTGTTCTGGTGCCCAAGGAGAGTAAATAGGGGGTGTTTTTAAAAAAACTTGAGAGAACCATCAACTGTTATCCTGTGTATGAGCATTTTTAACAGTTATACATGAAAAAAAAAAGAGAAAATAAATCTATTTCTGAATTAGTACTTTATGCTCAGACTGTTGTGTGAAGATAAATACATTTATCAAAACTAGCACAGAGGGAAATATTCTTGGTTAGATGCTTTTTTTCCTAAGTGAAACAGATTTGAAGACCTGATTCAATAGTCCTTGCCCATGTGCCTTGCACTTAAGAACAACAGAAGTGCTTAAAAATGAAAACCAAGAACTGACCAGTCCATTTCCCTTTTTCATACTGAATAAAAAAGAACGAGTAAACTACAGTATTTACCACAGCTAGTACAGCAATGTTTGTAGTCCCACTGCTTTTGCCAGTGATCAAGGTTTTGGTTACTTTTTAAGACATGAAAAATACGGGAAGAATTTTCTTAAGATTAGACAAAAATTTCAGGACTTAGTAGATCTCAACTTGAGGTACAGAAGTCACCCTAACTTTGTGCACTTCGATAAACTGCTGCAGTGTAGCACAGCTGAGGGCCAGGATAAAGCAGCCCCTTATCAGCAGCTCACAAAAGAAGGTGGTGGAGGTCCTTACTTCACAACAGCTCTTGTCAGGGAAGGAGAAGTTAGTAAACTCCTCATTTCAGACAACAAAACTGGGAAGGAAAAACATGCTCAGAGTCTTGACATTTGGAGCTAGCTCCAACCATTACTAAAATTGAGAGTTGTTCCTCTCCAATTGTTCTTTCTAAAAATCTTAACATTAGTGCTCACAATTTAATGGATTTTTTTCCTAAAGCTGTGATCATCTGTTTTTGCATTTTGTCTAAGACATCACGGATTATATATAAGGATTAAATATTCATCACAGCATTTAAAATCATCTAGTTTTCATTAGCTCAAATAATCTAATAAACTACCGATCACTAGAATTTTACTATGCTATGCATAAACTTGCATGAGAAGTTATAGATCCACTGTTAATATAAATTTGCTGATGTCTTCAGCTATAACTTTAGTTGTGTCTTTTTATTATTCTCCAAGAACATCATTATTTCAAGGCTTGAAATATTATTTTATTTTGGTGTTTTGCTTTACAAAAAAATACATGGTAAGAAGGATGCAGTTTCCAATAACTAGGAGTAAAAATACTAGGAGTTTCCAATAAATAGGAATAACTACATACTGATGTCTAAAAGAATCACATTTCTGAAGTACAGAAATACAGCTAGATGTTGACAGAGGGAAACTCTTCATTTATGTTCTTAATTTGGGAGGATTTAAGGACAGGCTGAAAATAAGCCTGTTCTTAAATGCTCTGCTGAATAATAAGTAAGAAAAATATCCTTTAGTAATTCAGTTCTTTTGAAGTTCAACTTTTGATATTGTTATCTACCATGTGTCAGACTGCAGGTTGCTCTTTACTTCCGTACTTAACAGAATGTAAAGGGAATTTGCAAGCAATATATTAGGTATAGGAAAGAACCACAGAGCTGAGGGTGACCATGCACAGACAGAGGCAGTGACTTTGCCAACAGGGCTGCACCAAGTCAGGCAAGTAAACAGGGTTGGGACAGTGACAGGTTCTGCTGACAGTCCACTGATCATCAGACAAACAAGAGGTGACAAGTCAGGTCCATGTTCAGTAAGGGAAGTGCAGCCAACAACTGCAGGACAAGGCAGAGCACAGGTTTGAGGCTGCCCACAACATAGCTTGGATGAGGACTGGTGCTCCCAGGTAGAGATCCCAGGCAAAGCTGCCCAGGGCAGTTAATTTCTGGTACAAACAGGGCCCATTTCTTGTTGGATTAACATTACATTTCACTACTTAGATATTTTAAGAATTCCCAGAAATAAAAATAAATCTCATGTTAGAGACAAGAACAAGCCTCAGGCTCCTGTGCAAACATCCTAGTCACAGGAATTTATCTCTTCTAAAGAATCATTTCTATTGACATATGCGATATATACGTTTACAAAGGATCTTAGAAAGAACATAAATTACTTGGTGAATGAAACAGATGAAATGGCTAACAATCATGAAAGGGCAGTAGCTTAGTGTTCTGTCAAGAATATTATTTTTTTTCACATATCTCAAAGTGCTTCAAAGAAACTGAAGAAACTGAAACAGAGCAAATTAGGTAATTGTGCCTAAGTCACACATTAGAGCAAGACCACAGATCAAAGATTTATTGAATTTACAGTGGATCAAAAACTGAACCAAAAATGACAACATGGTGCTGTTGCAAAAACAAACGAGTAAACCCCAAGAATAGACTCATATGTCAATTTTATATCAAATATGTCCCTTCTTTTCAATCAGGGGAAAATCACAGAAAAAACAGAGCTGTTAAGAAACCCAGCAACAAGGTCACCTCATCCATCACAAAAACCCAAACTAGTATCAAATAGATGAGGTACGTACTCCAGATTACAGTTGACTGAGATGATAATTTTAATGTGAATCAGTTTCCTCATACAGACAACCATACAGCCCCAGAAAACCTTATGCTAACATAAGGCAGTGTGGCAGAAAAAAAGTAGCCAGGAGAAGAGGAAAAGCAGGGATGGTTAATACCAACCAGCTGGCTTATACTAGTATGAAGTGCTGAACTATGGTGCAAATTGTTCTCACTGCATATGTTCCTTGTTACCTTCTTAAATAGCATTTTTCAGAATTGCAAAGATTATTTTACATTTTTTTTCTTTACCCTCAGCTTTGTTTCACCTGCAAGATTAATAACCATATTCTGAATTCCACCAGCTACACTGTTGAAAAAATATTCAACAATATAGTCTTTCTTTTTGAGGGTGAACTATTGTGCCGGATCCAACCAGCTGTATATAGCCCTTAGATTTATCTAGACTGTATTTCTTTAACTTTTTAATGAAAATGTCAGTTTAATTAGTTTTTTGACACTCGCGTAACAAGAGGTCATCTGCTTCCGTACTTTCCCTAATTCCTATTCTTTATTGAAGGGAAAAAAACAAGTTATCTGATATGACATGTTCATGCTGATTGCTCTCATTTGTTGGTTATCATCTAGGTGCTAATAATAGTTTGTGTGATTAATTGTTCTGGAATTTTTCTGAGGATTGAAGTTAATTAAATCGACCAATCTGTATTTCTCAGCTCCTAACTCTCTGCTTGCAGGTGTTCTTTTCATGAAGTCTGATAAAACAAAGACAGCAATTACTTTAGCTTTCTAAATTTTGGGAGAGTAACAACTCTTTAATTGAAATCTAATAGGTGCTTCTGTGTAGTTAGGCAAAAATAATCCATACAGTGATAAATCCTTCCTGCGATACTCCTGCTGAAATCATCTATGTCTAGAAAAGACTCTTGGCTTTAGGAAGCCTCTTATGTATTCATATGGATATGGTGTAATGGAACCCTTAGCAAACTCAAGGTTTTGCTTGTAGAATTAAATTAATCCATTATTATAAAATCTTTTTTATACTTGTTTTAAAAACATATACTGTTTTGCCACTTTTGTTAAATTTTCACTTATTAAATTATAAAAGAGCCTATAGTAGTCACTTGTAGTTTGACTTTCTTGTTCTAATGGGTTTCTCATTACCCCACTGCTAAGATTAAGATCTAAGATAATCTCATTTAAATAACAATAATAAACAGAGTAATCAATAATTAAGTGGATTGGTCTTGAACATTTAAATGGGCTTCCACTGGTTCTTATTGTGATTGCTATTTGTTTCCTTTATGATTTTTAAGATTATATAAATAACATTTATTGCTATTATATATTAAATATATATTATTTTCCAAAGATTTATTGCAACCTTTATTGCAAGGTTTTTATATTAACAATTCTAACAAAATTCTGCCCCCACCAAGAAATAGTCCCAACAGCAACAGTTTGGCAGTTTGTTTCTTTCCCTGCCTCTAAAATATAAGAATCCTGTTTATTAAGGTAAGCACAGATAACTTTCTCTTGTAGGGTCTACCAGCTGGATCATCTCCTATTCTGAGCAACCTGGAACAGAACCATCTCTTTTCTCTCCCTCAACCACATAGAGTAGAACAGCTACATCTGCTAAAAGCGACAGCAAACAGCCTTGTACCTTGTAGCTATGTTTCATCTCGTCTCTCACCTTTCGCAGTGTCTCCAGGCTGCTTCTGGGAATTCTTATTTCCTGAACTCCCCTTATGTGAGGTGAAAGCGACCTATAATCAGAAGAGCAACACACTGTCAGGCATTCCTATGTCAGGTACAGCAATTTCTTAAGACTCTTTTGACAAGGAAATTAGTCCTTTGCACTCACACCCTAGCAATCCTTTTCTTCACAAGTGGGTATACACAAGAGAACTAAATGTGTGAACAAGTGAGGAAAAGACTGGAACATGAGCACCATAATCGTCAGTTTTGATGGGCTGGTGACAAGTCCATGGTTGCATTTGTATTTTTGAATTAGCCTGAGCTAGAAAGCTGCTTTGGAGAAGACAGAAATTTCTCAAAACACACGTAGGTATCAGGCACTGTTATCCTTTGCACTGCTGAGCTCCTATACCTTTGAGATGGGTCTGGTAGGAAATGGAAAATTTAGAAAGCCCCTGGAGACAGGAAGGTAACATGGAAGCACGAGACTGTTGGGACATTCCTTAGGTTTTTGGGACTCTGAAGCTGGTAATACTAAGAGGTACAAAAAAAGAATCAGGAAAGAGTTGAGGTTGTGTGGAGACAACCAGGGCACTGTAAACTTTGAGGTAAGAGAAGGCAGAATTATATATATATATATATATATAGAGAGAGAGAGAGAGAGAGAGAGAGTGTTTTGTTGCCAATAATTTTTTTCGCTTCAGATGAAATTTCACTTCTCACATTATACTATCATCATTTAACAATCATGAAATTTTGGCAAGAAATTGAATTGCTTGCCTACATGCAATAAAAATCATAGTCTGCACTGAAATTCAAGAGTCCATGTAATATAAACATCTATGGAATAGAAAGTGTTCCAGAAGATATATCAGTGTTGTATCAGCGAAGTTAGTGTAGACAATACTCAGAATATCCCTGACAACCGACAGTGTAAGAATAACCCAGAAGCATAAAACAGCTACAGTCTTTGAAAAAAGGTCTATTTTTCATTACATCTATGTAAAGAAGTCTGATTCCCTGACTTGTGATAATGGAAGCTCCCAAAATAAAATGCATGCACTTCTGATAAGCTGAGCATTCTAGATTTGCTATTACACTACAGCAATTGTCACACACATGCTGTGATGCCATACAAACTGTTCCCAGTGCAACATGCATTATATTCTGCCTTAAGGAAAATAAGGCAACTGCCTTATTGAAAAATAACTAGTTACATCCAGGCAAGGGCAGGCTCTCTGGAATGAACTCTATAAAGTGAGACAGTGGTCAGGGTGTATTCACAGTTCTAAACACCTTGACAGTATGCCTCTAATCCGCTGTTTTACCTAGAGCTTCATCTGTCTTTGACCTTCAGATTGATGCAGAATTGCCTATTTGCTGTACATTTACTTCATAAAACCATAAATCAGTTGGCTGTATGAACTAAGCCTGGCCTCTGTTTCCAAAGACTCAGCTTTGCAGGTATGTAAATCATTCAAGCATTCATTTCAGTGCTGTCTCTCCGGTCATACTGCATGTGACCACAATTTCCACATACAACTGACTGCATGTACTTACCATGCATGCAGACAGGGACTAAGCTGCGGCCCCTCTGAAGTCTGGCCTTCCAAGGTAAGCTGGAAAGAAGCAGGCTACTGGAATTGCTTGACTTAAACTTGCTGCAACAGCACTTGCAAAACTAGTTTATCAAGTTAATACAGCTTGTTGAATCGCTTCATCAAACAGTGCTGTGAATATGAGCACCCAGCTTCACAGGAGCTGGCGGCGCACAGCCATAGCCCTAGCAGCACAGAAAGCACTATTTTGGGCTCTTTTACTTCCTCTATGCCTATTGTACAGAGGAGAGCTGGGTCGAGTGAGGACGCCAGCACAACCCTCGGGTGCCTCATGGAGGCTGGTTTCGAGAGGGAGGAGGAGGAGGAGGAGGAGGAGGAAGAAGAGCAGGAAAGGGAGACAGCTGAGGCAAAGTGGGGGCAACAGGCGGCAAAAAGAAGCGGAGGAAAACGAGAGAAACGAAGGCAAGGTGCACCCCGCGGAGGACGAGGAGGAAGAACGAGCAACAGAGGAGCGGGACGGAAGCGGGTGGATGAGGCAGCCGCGAGAGGCGGGCGCAGCCGGGGCGGAGGGAGGAGCGGGCAGGCGGGCGCAGCCAATCCAGGGGGCTCGTCCATTTTTCGGTGCGAGTCGGGCACGTCAGTGGGGTGATGCTACGGCTCCGGGAAGCGGCTGGGAGGGCCGCGGCAGCGCGCAGCCCGCCCGCTCGCGCGCGCCGCCGCTGAGGCGAACGCCGCTTCCTCCTGGCTCCCGCCGCCGCCCGGGCCGGCCCCATGGCTGGGGGCGCCTGGCCTGCCTTGCAGCCGCGCTCCGTAACGGAGCCCAGATCCGCTCGCAATGCCTGAGGTACCGGGACGCTGCCCTGCGGGCGCCGAGCGGGCAGCGACCGTTGCGCGAGGGGCCGTCGAGGCGCGCGGGCAGCGACCGTTGCGCCAGGGGCTGCGCCGCGTCCAATGAGCGGCCGTTGGGCGCCAATGAGCGGGCGCCCCGCGGCCGTTAGAGGGCGGGGGGCCGGGGGCCGCGCTGGGGCCGCGCAGGGGAGAGAGGCGGGCGCGGCGCGCGGGAGCGGGAAGGGCAGAGCGGGAGCGCGGGGCGCGCACGGGCGGGGAGGGTGAGAGTTCAGCGCGGGGCTGGCCCCGCTGCTCGGTGCCCGCGTTCATTCATGTGAAGGCGCCCTCCCCTTGCAGGCTGCTGCTTGCAGTTACCGCCCTGGCATCCGGAGGAAACCTCCTCGGTCAGCCTTGTTCTGAGCCGAGCTGCTGGCTGAAGCTCCGGAGGGAAGGAGTTTACCGAGGGGACGCCCTTGCATTTCATGTTTCGTCAGCCCCACAGCATCTTGGCTTTGAAACCATCTTGCTCCTACCTGTTCCCGGACAGTGATAGGGAGAGGAGGCACCATCCTGCCATGTCCCGCTACAGCCTCCACAACCTCCTGGACTGGCTGTACGGCGGTGTGGACCCCAGCTTTGCTGGCAACGGAGGGCCGGAATGTGCTGCCTTCCTCTCTGGGCAGCAGCGTCTGTTGGAGAGCTTGGTCTTCCTCAGCGTGGGTTTCGTGGAGATCTTCCTGTCCTTGTGGAAGCTGAGGCAGCTGCATTCCAGGGAGCTGGAGGGTCATCTGCTACAGCAGCCCCAGGCTAAGCAGGAGAGCTTGGGCAAAAATCTACTGCTGGTGGCTCTCTGCCTCATCTTTGGGCTGGAGGTGGGCTTCAAGTTTGCTACCAAGACTGTCATTTACCTGCTGAATCCCTGTCATGTAGTCACTATGATGCAGGTAAGTCCGAGGTTTGGTTACCAGGAAGTTTGTTTAAGCTTTATACCTGTAAAGCAATAATTTTGTATAGTCAGTTGTGGACCAAAAGTGTATAGCAAGGGTACAAATGTCAAGAATTAATATCAACTTCTTAATACTGGTTTATTTTCTTTTAATAGGCTGAACTGAAATCTACAAAGAAACAAAATAAATGAAAATACTAATTTCAAACTTACTGCTTGGGAAAGAAAGAATAAAAGCTTTTTTTTTCTGTCGTGGATACAAATGTGAAGTTTGTAGTTGCTGCAGAAAAGAATTATTCCTTCTGCAGAAAATTTTCACTTTGACCTTCTAATTTTAAAAGCTGAGTGATAAGGAAACCAGTGTTACCTGTGTCACACTTACGTGTGGGATAAAATAACTGAGCTGGCTGAATACATCTGGGTACACTGTGTAATTTGTGTCTAAGCTTGCAGGTGTGTTTATATATATATGAATAATGGAAATGTACATAAGGTTTAGATATCACAGTTCATAATTATTTACGAACTGCATTCTCCAGTGGTCCTGCACATGTACCTAGAAGTCACCTTCACCAAGACTGTAATTTTTTTGACATTTATTATTATTGTATTTAATTTCTGTAGTGGTCTAGCTTCGTTTCTGGACAATCTACAAAATTTAAGAATTTATAAATTCTTTATGTCAGATATGACATTCTTTATGTCAAAAAAAACTTATGTAAAAGCTGCCATGATAAAAACATCCGTATAACAGCAATAACAAAAATAAAACCAGTGTAGTTCTTAGTCTTCCTTTGTGGACGGCAAATAATCTGAGGTTGCTGGTTTGTGTCACATCAAAGCAGTTCTTACTTTCACTCCTGAAGAGCATTTCCTGAAGAAGGATTGGATTTGAGAAATGAAAAGAAATTGAATGTGGCTAATTTATTTTAACTCTTAATATTTACTGGAAGGTTTTCCTATTCATTCTCTGGTTTAGAAGATGGGACTAGGTTACTGTTAAAACAGTTAAGCTTAGTTCCTTTGATATGGTATGATATTATTTTACAATAGAAATATGATATATTTTACAGATATTCTGAAAAAGCTTCTACTGTGCATAAATCAGGGAGCTGCTACTGTTCAGCTCATTTATGGTCTTCTCCAGGAAGACCAAGATTTCACTTTTAAAACCAGGCTTTGATGACTCTTTTTAAATAATCTTTCAGCCCACAGTTGTGAAAGAGTTGTGGGTACTTAAATCTATGCTAATACTAATTAGAAATTAATTATTACACAGCAATTCAGAAAGGTGGTTAAATTCTGTGAAATTCAGAAGATGGTACGCAAAATGCTAAAGTTGCACCTCTCCATCTCTGCCTTAGGCATAGATAGGCTTATGTTTAATATGAGGATAAAAGCAGTTGCAAAAGAATAGCTTTCAACAGAGAAAAGTTGCATACCAAGATTTGTGTCCTCCATCTGCAAGAAAAAATACATACAGTTGGAATCTTGTAGCTGTTGTTCCTCTGCTCCAAGTTTGCTCATGGCAGCAGGCTGGTGATGAGATGTATGAAAATATGTTCTATTTGTACATAATTCTACTTCTAGGCCTAGGAATAGGAGGTGAAGAGATAAAGCATGCTGCAACATTTGAGGTTACTTCCGACGGAAGCTAGCAGTAGCTGTTGGTAAAGGTCTCTTCTTGCACTCTATGTCTATTTTCCCTCATTTGACACTATTTCATCTCAGAGCAACAAAGGCTCTGGGCTCTAAGCCAGAAAATATTTGGACCTGGAAACTACCCTTCAATTTCCTCAGTGTAAAAGTCCTGCTTTTAAATGACCTAAAAGTGAAATGAACTTACAAAATAAAATAAATTGAGACTTAGCTCTTGTGGTGTATTTCAGTAGACGTAACTGTGTAATATAATGGTTACTGAGTTCTATGAGTGTATTTTGTTCAGGTGTCTAATTTCTGCATATCACGTATGCCAACCAGCATTCAAATCAAATCTCCTTCATAGGCAGGAAGAACTAGTTCAGATGTGTCATGAGAGGACAAAGTTTTGGTCAAATGAATATATTTACTTAAACTACTAAAAGGTTTCTCTTGGCTAATCAGCTTCAGAGAGCTGATTGTCATCATGTCAGTTAGTAGAATAATCCAAAAGTAATACAGTTTATTTTCGGACCTTGACTTCTGTGTTTCTTGCTTAGCTTTTGGAGGAAGAATGACAATGTTTGTGCTTTTCTTCACTTGTGACATAAGTGCAGTGCCATTTAAGGAAAAAAAAGAGGGGGAAGGGAGGGAAGAGGAAACCCAAGCTTTTTACCAGAGTGTCTAGTGTCCATTCCACCTTTATTTAAATAAAAAGTAAAAAGCTTTTGCAGAATTTTTGACAGCTATCACATAGGGTGGAGGTATATTTGTGTAGGGCAATTATTTGATTGGTGAGGTGTGGCCAGGGAAATGGCCTCTATAGAAACTAAGAGTTATGTTATTGTTTGACTTTTTTTGTTGTTCTTTCTCTGCATAGAGTTCTTTTTTTGAAGATGTTTTGAATATATCTTGAGACAGAAAAAAGTAAGAGAAAACATTTGTTAAGACTGAGTCAGTAACTGGACCAGTGACACTGCTGTAAACCTGGTGTGAATGCGTATGTTACATTGGAGACATTTTAAGACTACTAGTATATTGCAATCTTGTTTTTCCCGGTATAGAAAGAAAAGATACAGCGTATAATTAGGAGAGAATTTTGCATGTAAAACAGCCTATTCCAGTCACAGGTCTATCTTGAAAAAAAAATGTGGGTGTTTTTTGTTGTGGTTTTAGGAAATAGTGACACATTGCTGGGTGGTTCTACCAGTCTTTGTAGGCAAAGGGAACTAAATTAAATGAAAGTGATGGGAGGGCGGAAGGCAAGGGAAAGAAGCACCTACATTTAAAGGGAGTTCAGTTTCTTGCAGTGATCTCCATCTTAGAACTGAACTTTGTATCATTAAAATCAATGCTAAGTACTTCTGTAATTTGAGAAATACTAATTCTCCAAAGAGAATTAGACCTTCTCTAAAGGTCCCTTCCAACCTTAAGGATTCAATGATTCTAATCCATCTCATGATGTGACAGAACATACCTGAGCCCCTTGCATGTCCTTCTAGCAGTGAAATCCTCACTGGCAAGAAATAAGGCTTGCTGGCAAGAAATAGCGGTGCTCTCGGTGCTTCAGTTGTTCTCTGCTGTCAATTCCAGTAACTGCCAAATTTTTCTTGATTTTTTGTAATTTGTCTTTAAGTAATGTCTTTCTTGCGTTTAAGAAACATTGCCAACTGAAGTTTGGCATTTGCTTAGACGCTTTGACTGTTGCTATAATTAATGTCATAATTTTTACCCATCTGAAAAAAAGTTCTCTGATAACTTGAACATTGTATGGTTTGTTTCACTATTTTGCGCATTTTTAGTAAATCACAAGAAACTACGCTGAATTTAAGAAATATTTCATTAGCATAAGGCAAAGCAAGGATTTTTATTCAGAAATAATATACTTATTTTTCATTTAGTCAGTATTAAGGCAATGAGTTGCAGTTTTCAATCTAAATCCATGTGTGTGTGTATGTATGTGCAGATATATATATATGTGTGTAGATATAATGTATATATACATGTGTACACATATATAGTTTTTTGTCTGTTGTGTTCTAAAGTTCATCCCCTTGTTGCACGTTTGGCCAGGAGATGCTGTACGTGAAGCTGAAAAGGTCCCTGTACTTTTGTTTCAGTCAAGAGCTTCTCAGTGATGTGTCTTGCTACCAGTGATTGTTCTGCTGAAGAACTGGGATTTAAAGCTCCAAGTTATGCCTTTGCTAGAATTTAGGAGTATGTGCAGTGCTTGAGGATAATCATCAGTTCTGCTATTTCTTCATTGTTGTCTCCCCTTTATTCTGTGGCCTTTAGAGTTAGTATTTGCAAGACAAAATTCTGGATTAAAAGGAAAGGATGGAAAAGTTTA
>JAVCKT010103703.1:0-26224 GCA_032273925.1 Rhynchotus rufescens
AAGAATAAAGCTTTAAACAATTCAGAGTAGCATAATGGTTGAGGTTGGAATAGACCTCTAGAGATCAATCATCTAGTCCAACTTTCCCACCCTATCTACGTCCCTCTGAATGGCAGCACAGCTTTCTGGAGTGTAAACTACTCTACGCAGTTTTTTTATCATCTGCAAACTTGCTGAGGATGCCCTCTCTCCCCTCCTCCAAGTCCTTGATGAGTGAGTTGAACAGCACTCAGCCTACTACTGGCCTCATTAGGCCACAGGGACCACTGGCCACAGGCCAACTAGACTCTCCGCTGCTTATCACAACCCTCTGAGCTCTGCATTCCACCAGTACTCAATCCACCTCACTGTCCACTCATGTAACCCACACTTTTGGAGCTTTCCCATGAGGATGTTATGGGAGAGAGTGTTGAAAAGCCTTGCTGAAATCAAGGTAGCCAACATCCCGTGGCCTTCTCTCAGCTATCCAGCCAGTCATCCCATCCTGTTCAAAGTGGACCAACATTTTCCCGTCTTCCTCCTGCTGATGATATATTTGTAGAAGCCCCTCCTGTTGTCCCTGACTTGCTAAATTTAATTCCAAGCAGGCCTTTGGCCTTCCTCCCTGCATCCCTGCCTTCTCTGACAACGTTCCTATATTCCTCCCATATGGTCTGACCCTTCTTCCACAGGGTGTATGGTCTCTTTTTCTGTTTTAAGTTTTACCAAGAGCTCCTTGCCCATCCATGAAGGTCTCTTGCCTTCCATACCTGACTTCTTTCTTGGAGGAATGCGCTGATCCTGAACTTGGAGGAAGTGGTGCTTGAATATTAGCCAACCCTCCTGAACTCCCTTTCCTTCTGCGATCCTGAACTCTCAATGGGAATAAAGATTATGGGTGGGGATGGAATAGGCAGAAGTTCTCTTTGGTTAGCCTTGCTAGCAAGTCCTGTTGCAGTCGCAGCACCAAAGGGAATGAAAATCAATACCACACTAAAATAGGTTCTTGTTGTGATGAGAAATAAATCCACAAGAGATGGTGTCACCACTAAGACATGGCAGGCTGAACTGGTCTAGGTAATAAAATTCTGTGTTCCCGATCAGAAAAAGAAATGTACGTAAACAGCTGAAAATACAAGAGTGGCTTTGGCTTATCCTGTATGAAAATGATTTGGGATGTCGTTTGGACTTGCAGAGGGTGCTTTAAACCCAGCAGGCTTATCCATGACGTTGAAGGACTTTGGTGTTGTGATTGCCTTTTAGTGGTAGGAGGTAGCTGGGTTGACATGCTAGGCTCCTCAGGTGGTGAGAGTTCTGCATCTCTTCACTAGACAGCGTGTTTCTTGTTATCTCCACCTTGAGTTGAAGCTTGTGCATGCTTCTGTTTGTTGCTTGGCTGTGCTTGGGTTTGACTTGAGAATATGGCATTTCCTATTTCTTTGTTTGCTGCTTTTCTTTCTTTGTCAGATAAAGTCTATCGGTCAGCATCAAAATGTTGTACTTCCCTTGTGAAACTATGGAGAAAACTGTAGAGGCAAGATGGGCTTCCTCTGCTCCCAAATTTTGCAAATGGAATTAGGCAAAGAAATAGCTTTTGGTAATGTTATGGCACAGCAGAATGCAGACTTGATTACTGTCTGGTCATACTGAAATGTAGAATAAAATGCAGCAGTGATCTAAGGTGGGTAACAATTCAGCACTAATACATTAACCATGAGCCTTTTTTTCCTTCGTTGGTGGATTACTGCACGTATTGTTCTCCAGTATACAGATCCTCTTCTAAAATTCCCCGTGTAGTAGCAAGGTATGGGGAGAGGATGTCAGTCAAAAATTCTGCTGGAGGAGATGGCTACCTCTCTGCAGCACTCGGTGGCACTGGAGGAGTGTAACCTGCTCTGCTCCACACTTAGCTTCTCCCCATAGAAACCTGTTTTTGTTTATGGCCGTCCCTTTGAGAAGCTCCTAGAAACTACATAAATCAAATGGGCGAGTCCTGGGGTGGGGGAGGTGCTATACTTGGATTTGTATGTCTCTCAGAGCATAAATTCCTCTCATTTCTTCATAAAATGGTGCTATTCCCAGATCGGATTAAATTTTAAGTAGCCTAAGAATAAAAGCAGAGCAGTGCCTACTTGGGCTGTATTTATTTGTTTGTTTTCTGCTGAGGTATTTTTACCTCATTATGGTCCTTCTAAATGAATTTGGGAAGACTGAGGATCTGTAAACAGGAACCTTATGCTACAAGTCCATAACTTAGAACTTTTATTTACTTCTAAAAATGAGACAGCTTTTCTAAATTACAGAGCACTTGTCACTACTCTTTAGCAATTCAGTACTCTGGTCATGATGAGATGGATGAGGTCTGGTTAGGTCAAGATTTACCTCTTGGCACAGCTTCAGGTTCCTGCACTAACCAATTGCCAATGAGCTTGTCTGGGGTTATAGGTAGAACCTGGATACTAGACTACTTTTCAGCAAACTTAGTCAAACCACAGTTTTATGCTTACAAGCATCCATGCAACAGCGTGTGAGCTCCTAATAAGAGAATTTAAGCTTAATGCCCGTTTTGTTTTTTTTTCCCTGTGGTATATTTAAGATGTTGGGCCAGACCCATGGCTGTCGTCGCGCGTGTAGCTTTGCTCGATGAGGCTCTCCGGAGCCGCACGATGTGTCTGCAGGCGCGTGTGAGAGCGCGGAGGTAGTTCACTGTCCTTGCTCCTCTCCGCCTCGGTGGTTAGAACTAAAAGCTTCTTAATAGGAGTAAGTTGCAGCAAGGGTGCATTCTGGACATGAAGTAATTACTGGAGTGGGAGCTAAATAAACTCAAGTGCCAAAGGTTAAGGAGTTGATTATCTCAGGATTAAGATACTATTATGCTTAAAAGAACAACAGTAATTTCAATGACTATACTCATGCTCTCAACCTCTCTGTTAGCAGCTGGAAGCCTTATGCAGTAAATTTGGACATGTTTTCCCCAAATCTTCATCCCTATATCCTCACGTATGACCATAGCAACTTTTACCTTATTACCTTTCCAATTCAGTTAATGCAATTATTTTCTATCTTTAAATTCTTTTTATTTTTTTTATTTCCTTGCAAGAAAAGGTACTCTTCTTATTGACAATGTACATTCAATGAATTGAATTCCATTTATTTATTTAGTGCCTTTTATATTTGAAGGAAGATACTTTCATGGGCCGTGATATAAATCTGATACCCACTTGTTCATGAGCTTTGACTGTCCAATAGGCTATATGAGGATTTACTGCAATGATTCTGACTTCTTTTAACTTCAGTTGGCTTTTCAAGGAATGTCATTTTCCTCTTTTTGGAACATAGCAGAGGGAACAGAAAGGAGTGACTTGATAGCTCACTAGAAGAAAATATAAAAAGTCTCATTTTACTAGGAAAAATAGTCAGGAATTAGAGGAAAAGCTTTTCTGCAGTTCTGTAAAAGCCTTTTCTCTTAAGTACAGGCAAAGAGATATTCTCTTAGGTGGGTTTGTGCCAAAAGCTTTTGCTTTTGTAGTTTGGAATTCAGATCTAAACAAAAAGAGGAATAAAAGAAAAGTCAAGCTGTTCCGGATTCCCGAATAATGAGAGGTACCTGCCTGGAAATCCACTCTGCAGCCTCGCAGTGCACCGCGTTTGCTTTGGCAGCGGTCTCAAAGCTTGCAGAAATTCTGGGACATTTTAGGCAGCAGCTGTGAGCCTTGAGTGGAGGTGGTAATTATATCAAGAAATAGCTCGCCATTTCGGTTCCTCCTCATTCCCTCCCCTAGCAAAAATGGCCTTGCTGCCTTTTCTTCTTTCCTCTTTTTTCCTCTTTTTTTCTCATTACTTTTTTTTTTTCCTTTCTGCTCACTCTGCTTATTTTCCTTAAACTATTAATGGATATGCTGCTTGAAAAACGTCTTGTAACTCATAGTTGAAAGGCGTGATTGCAGCGTGGGTCTTTGTTGAAGTAAATAAGCCGCTCTGTTTTGATGGTGTTGAGCCCATGTGCGGAGGGTATCCGTGCTTTCTCCCACTTGGCAGGTTGTGAAGCGCAGTAATTTTTTCTCTCGAGAGTCCTGGGCACGTATCCCACCCTTCATAGTGGTCCTCAGTATTTCTAGACAAGCTGCAGATGCTTTTATCCAGCTACCACCTGACTGCTATAATTTATCCATGTCAGTGTTTGGTGGACTTGGAAGAGCTTTGAATAGGCCAGAAATCAGATAAAACTTTTGTTGTAGAGAGCAATCGAGCTTGGGAGGAGGCGCTTAAGGCAGCTTTGGGACTCAGGGCATTGCGAGGCGATGCTAACAGATTGCAGTGGTTGAACTGCGTTTCTGTGAGGCACAACACTCTCGGCAAGGCATGCGAACACCCCTCTTGGGTCTAGCTCTGCACAGCCCCCCAAAGCCGCATTAGCAACCTTGTTTCTCAAGACCCTCTGCTTGTCTAGTGTCTTTGCTGGCACCTATGTGAATGGCCCAAGCAGTGCTGAAGCCTGGGTGGTGGCACAACTGTGTAATAATCCTCTTGTTAAAAGTTAGGCTGGTCCTTGGTTTGCTTCTGTGCAAAGACTTATCAGGCACAGTTTTGGACTTAGCGTGGCAGGGCATCTTGCATGGGGCTACCCAGCACTCAAAGCTAAATGGGTTCAGTCATTGAGAGCAGCAGACTGTTCTAGTTGACAGCTGGGCCTTTTTTAACTCGTACAAATCATATTTTAGTTAAACTTCCTCCACCGCTGCTCCAGTGAGAAGTCCAGATGGGATCCTGGGGGCTGTTTTGTGCTGGTGCTTCAGCACTCTGCTGTCCACCTCTTGGTGCTGTCGTTTCAGCCTCACACTGAGCAGCTTCTCCCCACGTTGTCACCTGCCTGCTGCCTTGGGGATTTGGAACATGAAATTACTGGGAATCTGAAGGCTTGTTCTTTCCAAGAGGGAGAAAATCATTACTGGGAGAAAGGGGGAAGATGATTAGAGGGGCATTTTGTGTGCTGTCAGCGGTTTCGTTCTTGTCCTGTGGACAAGACAACTGATGTTGGAAAGCAGATGGTGCTGAACCCCTCTCTGTGGTGGGTGGAAGAGATAGTCCCTGGGGCTGTATGTTTTTGTTGAGCCGTTTTGCAAATTTATAATTTCTGGTCCGAAAAAGAAAAGATCAGATGCTTTTCTATTGCAATAGAAGAGAACCAAGTAGCAAATGCTCTGAGCGTCTCAAGGAGATTTTTTTTCTTCTTGTTTTCAGTACATGAGATGATTTTTTTTTTTTTTTTTTGTATTGAAGGATTAGGAGTAAGATGGTAGAAGCATATAGGTAACCTAGTAACTTAGATAAAACTCATGCTAAATGCCCCTTTTGGGATTGGGATGCCTGTTTGGGATTTTGAGATTGACATGCCTGTTGTTGGCTGGAGAAGTGTGGCAGCCGAATGTCATCGGTTGTTTCAGACAGGGCGTGTGGATCTTGCAAAGCCCTGCATACAGCTTCAAATACGTTTCTGTTAATGGGCTTCATGGCCTAAATTTTCAAAGGCAATTTCGGTGATTTCAGTTGTTGGGCTGTGCTGAGTTTTGATATTACTTAAAGAATGGATGCTGAGCCCCTTTGGAAACTCGGAACTGACCGCGGTGACTTAATCTGTAGTCACTGCAGGAAGAAGTGCCGTTATGTTGTGTGCTAGTGGCTTGGAATCCAAATGTGGTGCTGAACGAAAAGTAGAGTTGTTATTTGCAAGTGCAACGTTATTTAGGTTTCCAAGGGCAGCGTTTATAATATTATCAGTAAAATTGGTTCACGGCTCACAAGCCTGCTGCACAGCAGACGTTTTGTGGGAAAACATCATCCTGTGCACAGCATGTTCCAGTTCTTCACTTGCTGTTATCAGAAACATCTCTCTGCTGGCTCAGAGGGACTTCCTTTATTTGGCTACTTGAGTCATAGTCGACTTGCACAGGGCTGAAATAAGGGTTAGATCAGCCAAGGCAAAATCATGTAGTTTGCTTCAGGCGTTAGGCTGTGGATGGCCAATGTCTTAATGCAAGATTTCTGCTCTTGCTTTCATTTTCTTTCCTATTAGGTCAAAAATGAGTGCTGGAAAAGTGCCACCTCCTTACTGTAGCCTCCAAAAATATTTATTTTTAACCTTTGCTTAAAAAATAGCTTGGAGATTTGGAGAGAATGTGCAAAATGAGCTTATTAATCAACTGTGACAGTTTCTGTGGTCATTTTTCTGGAAGATATCGAGTCTCTGAAAGGATTTCTAAATAAATCCAATTTAGAGCTCCATAAAAAGGTTACCTAGATCTTTGTGCTGTATTGTTAGTTATTTTTATTGACACTATGGGGGAAAAACGGGCTTGTGCTAGCTTGTGAAGGAGAGGAGTAAAAATAGCAGGAGTACAAAGAATTAGTCACAACCTTGTAGTCACATTGCTGGGCTTAAATGCATGGGACTTCTGCAGAAATTGGGCATGATTTTATCAGTTAACATTTTAGAAGGTTATAGCCATACAATATTTGGCTTTCACATTTTTTTTCAGTCTTTTTTATGGCATACTTGCTAAGACTTTAAAAATAGTTGACTCTGTCAATAAGATTTGATAGAACTATGTTATAACTGCTTCTGTCCCCAAAACATTTGGGGGTGGTTGCGTTTTACCTGCTACAGCTTTTGCAGGTCTATGTAAAGATATTATTTTCTTTTAATTTTTACTTTTGTAACGTGTATTTTCTTGAAGGAAATTGCTTGAGTCAGCTAATAAGTGTGAATAATTTCATTGAACTTTTCTGGGGGGATTAAAATATGCGTCAGCATTCCAAAATGAATCTGTCTCCTTTTTACTCAAGGGTAAATTTCAACCCAGCAGCTAACTCCATTTGAAAATGTACTTTTCCTCCCTTTCAACTTGATCAAGACAATTTTACTCTCAAGAAAAACACGGGCCAATTTATACAACGGCACATGCAACCTTTGAAAATCGTGAGCAAAATGTGATGCACGTCTGTGACAGAGAGGAAAATCTATTTGATTTATGTTCAATTTTATGTATTGTCTTGGGGATGTGGCTTAGGAGGGGGAAGAAAGTACGAGTACATAGATCACACATCACAGAACACGATTTGGAAGTCTAAATCCCTGCACAGTGTTGGAGCAAAGGAGGTTCAGCACGGGGGCAGCGCGTTCCTGTGCTCGTGGGTGAGCGTTAGCGAGTGCTGCTGGCACTCGGGGAGGGGATGAGGGGCTTCTCTCCATCATATTTTGGCATTCTGCATCACCACCTCTTCTTTTGCGTCTTAGTGCTTATAGGTGCAGTGGTTATCAGAAAACCCCATCAGAGGTTGCAGAGAGCTGAAAAGCATTTCTGTTGAGATTTGCTATTGCCTCAGGCATCTCAGCTTGAAATCTTGAAGCAGCCGTAGAACGGGGTTGTAGCTCACCTATTAGACCTTGTGATGGAGGCTCTCTGCTGAGCTATGCTTCTGGACTGGGCATCTTGATAAAAGCCTGAGAGAGCCCCTGAGAAAGAAGGCCGTTCAGAGGATGGAAGATGGAATCAGCAAGTAAATAAGGTTATGTCAAATGTTCCCAACCACGATCTGAAACTCAGCTGGTCTTGGGAGGAGACGCTTGCCTGTGTTACCAAAGCCTCAGCTTAGTTTGGAGTTAAACTCTATCGCCCTGTCTCCAGAGACCTCTTAATCTCCTCCTCCATCATTTGACTCGAGGAAATTTCCTCATTTTAGTTTTACAGCCAAATAGTTTTATGGAGGTGAAAGTTGAGATAGTGTATTAGTCATTTTAGATGCAAGAAAACAAAGAAATCTCGTCTTTTTTTTTTTTTATCATATTTGTTTAAGGAGCCTCAAAGGAAGCCCCAAGCCCAAGAGCTAAAGTAATACATATCAGCAAATAGGAACTATTTCCTTGTACTAGTGATCAGAGGAAACGGGTCTAAAATTCTGTCTCCAGCCAGAGGTGCGAGTGTGCGCGAGTGCCCGGCACGGCGAAGCTGCCCTGAGCTTGCTGCCCGGCCGCTGGTTGCCTCTTGGGGAGACACTTGCAGGCAGATGCAGCCTAGGCAGACTGCCCCCTCCTTGTCCCCGCTGTGAGCAGTCTAGGGTGATGGCCGACAGCGTAGCAGCTTGTTGGGCAGGTACCAACCCGAGTGAATCCCGATGCTGGCCATTGCGGTGCTTTCTTACTGGGTAAGTTGCTGCTTGCAGGACCTGTGCCCTGGATCTGCTTTAACTGCTGGTGCTGCTCTCCTGTCCGTACCTGCCAGCCTGCCCAGCAGCCCAGCACAATTATGTTTTAGAATTTCTATATTATTCTCTTATCACATGATGTGACTCTCATGCACCGCACGAGTTGCTGGTCCCTGTGTGTTCACTTCAGAGCAGTACTGAGCCCCCGGCGAGCCACATAATAATCCCTGCTTGGAGTAAGAATTGTTGCTTGGTAACACATGGTACGTTATCCGAGTGCTACTGATCTTCTGCTTTTCCACTGGCCTCTTGGCACGGCTGCTCAGAACACTGCATCTTGTGGTATTTTCACTGTCATCACGTAGGAGGATTAGGCTTCTTTGGAAGTCCAGGTCTATGGTTTGTTTGGTTTAAGATGGGAGCTCACAAGGTGCAATCATTAGTCTCTACTTCAAAATGTCTTGCAAGTTACAAGTTCAAATATTTATCAGTATATACTCTGCTTGCTGCTGCTGCAGAGTTGGGAGGTTAGTTCTGTGCTGTCTTGCTGCAGAGCCTGAGCTCTGTACTGAATAAACAGCGTGTGTTTATTGAGAAGCTGTTGAGAAGAGAGTCTAAGGGAGTGCAAGCTGCTGCCAAGGAGCCTAAAGGACTTGCTCCCCATGCCTGAAGGTCAGCACGCAGGGTCAGGCCCGAGCCTATCCTACTGTCACATATCATGTATGTGGGCAGCAGCAGCATTAAACACAATGTTTTCCGGACCACAGGGTGTTTTTGTTCTTGTTAGCAGTAAGACCACGTCTAACCCCGGTGTTACCTTGAATCCTTTCTAACAGTTGTTGGAGCTTGAACAGCCCTCCTGGAAGCTGAGCGGAGCAGCCCAATGCACCTGCCTGCCACATGAGAGGGCTCAGGGCCTCCGGGGCACTATTGAGTGCCCAGGCAAACACAGGTGCCCGACTCCTGGCTTCCTGCTCATTTGCGTAATGGCAGCCAACTAATTGAAGTGGGGAATGGTCGGCCGGCCAAGCACACCCAAAGATAAGAGCACCTCGATCAAGCAGGTTGCCTTAAATCGTCCTGCTTTAGAAATATTTTTTTCTCCTCCTCAGAATAATTAGCCATGAAAACAGGAGTCTTGGGGGAGGTGAAGCGAACAGGTGGGCTCTGTTTTTCCCCATCCATGTTAATGCTCTTTTCCTAAGTGTTTGTGCCAGGTGTCCATTGCCTCTGCCTCATTTCCCACTGAGGGGTGGAACCAAATCCTTTAAAGATGATTTCTCTCTTATTGCCTACTCTGGATGCAGCCTTTCATTTCGTTGTAGTAAATTCTGGTTGTATTGCAATTGGAGTTTTTCCCACTCTTGTCAATTAGAAATGAAGGCTTGCGATATAGAGAAGGAAAAATGTTATTTAGGAGTTGGAGGTGGTTTCTTAGAGTTTTCTCTAAAGTCTACAAGTTTGAGGCAAAGTTTTCACTCTTAAAATTAGTAAAATCATTTGACTTTGAGGAAGGTTGCAGGTGCATTGGGGTTTTTCGTTAATCCACTTAGGCCTCTCCAGTGAATGCAGTCCAAATCTTGATAAGTCTTTATTTTCAGGGATACATTTCTGCATTACTAGTAATATCCCATTTCCAAGTTCTCTTGGGCTGCCAGAACTGTAGTCACACACAATAAAAATGCTTTATGTTTAAAACTGCTTTGTTTTCTTAGCAGTGAATTAAAGTTCTTGTGTGATAGGAAGAGCTAAAAGCTGTAAATGCTCAGCTTAGCCCAGGCAGGCGGTCCTGCTGGTTGTGCCTGAGCAGCTGAGTCCTGACTCCCAGTTCCCTTGCTCTAACTGCCTGTGAAACATGTATTTCTCAATGAGATCAGACATCCCACAACCACCTCTAGACTCATTTGTATTAAAGAGGAAATGTTCAATTCTTCATGTGACTTGAAAACCACAGGCACAAAGTAGCAATTGGTGCAGGTGGCTAGCTCAGTGCCGTGTCTTTAGGAGACTTACTCAATGACTCTGATGGTTTGGACAGGTCAGGCCCACCGCTGGGCAGCTCGGTGTAGGCTTGGGCACTCCAGACAGCACCAAGCTGGCTGACCTGGATTGTGAGAAATCCTTGGTGCCATGGGAGTTGTTTGAGGGTAGGTGTCCATAAACATGCTGCAGTACTGCCCTACTCCCCAGTCACACTGGAGCATAGCAGATACAAGGCAGTTCAAACACCACAGTCACCTTCTTGGCTTAAATCTCAATCTCAATCTCTCTCTCCCTCTCTCTCTCTCCCTCTCTCTCTCTCCCTCTCTCTCTCTCCCTCTCTCTCTCTCCCTCTCTCTCTCTTTCTCTCTCTCAAAAAAATTGATATCTTAAGCAAGATCTTTTTCTGCCAGCATGTATTGGTGGTGTTGGTGTCTTAATGGCATATATGAACAACCCCTTTCTTCTTGCTTATTGAATATTAAAACCAGAGGAACATTTATCTCATAGGAATATCATTACCTTTTACTGAAATGGTAATTTTCTTAAAAAGATGTTATTTTTAGGAATATAGAACTTGTAGGTTGAAATTTAACTCGTCAGGGAGTCTAGGATTCCCTGTTTAGAATTTCATGTGCACTGTAGATAATCCCAAAGGTGGATTTGCAGCACCAAGGGACCTGGAGTGCATCCTCCGTAGCCAGCATGTGGCCACGCAAGGCGCTTGGAGAGTCCCTGTGCCCTGGACTGTGGGCTGCAAGATATGGCTCCAAAGCCTTTTCTTCACCTCAGTTTTTCACTGCCCATTAAAATCAGCTGATTAGGCTAGAAAATACAAATGTTGCCTCTGTGCAGTATGAAATTAACTTTCAAAAATTCAAGTTTGTTCTTTGTGGGGAGAAAAGCACCTTAGTTCCTCTTTTCCTCATAAATGTCATTCCTAAAGTCAGCATGAGTGGGGTTTGCTTAAGAAACCATTTTAAGTCCAGTTCTCTGATCCAAAAGATATAACATACAGGACACAGTTATCTCATGGTAGATGGCAAGCTGTGATAGCTGGGCCAGGAAAATCACGAAGGTTTCCCCCTGGACTTGTTTTAAACTGGCAGCAGTGTTTTCTACGACCTTGGCCCAGAGCTGATTAAAGGGGAAAAAAAAATCTGGAAGTTAGTGAATGTTGGATAAGCGACAGGAGCGCGGTGCTGGTAGCTCTGTTTGAAATATCGGTGCCAGTGTTTGGTCAGGTGTGGGCTGCTCAGCACAAGCCAAGCCTGGGAGAGCCATGGAAACTGTTGCAGAGGAGGGCATGAGCATCCCAAATTTTTTTTTGAAGCACCATTTACTCCACGGAGTTTCTAGTATCATATAGTAAGTACAGGTTTTGCACTTAGTTGTTCATTTTATTAAACAATAAAATATATGGTATCAAGGTCCGTCCAGAGGCATTTCCTTCATGCATGATTATTTAAGTAGCAGTCAAGAATTTTATAGCAGGTTTCACAAATGGATACATGCCAAGAATATCAAAATGTTTGGAAGTTTAAGTGTGTCTTCTTATATAATTCCCTAATCCAATTACTTGTTGTCAAGGATGGTTGTTTTTTAACACAGACACGTGCAGTAGAAGTATTTGAAAAATGAAGATACATAAATAAAAGAAAAAAATAGTACGTGCTTTGCCACTCTTAATGTCCGTACGCCCCAGCTGTATTCCTAAGTCGGCATCTTGTGGCTCAGGAGTTCTGAGGAGGTTTGGGGGGAAGGCTTTTACATGATGACTTGATGCTTTTACTTTTGTTGTTAACAGCACCAGTGTAATGCAAGTTAAGACATCATGTCAGGTTGGACATTATGAAGACCAAACCTACATTTTGGCAAGGCTGACCCAAAAGAAGTGGGATTTATAGTCTATAATTTCCATTTAAACAATCCTGTGTGATATTTATTTGGAGATGAATTTCTTTAATTTGAGGTGGAGACATCTTCCTGTGAAGTTGTCCAAACCTAGTCCAAACTGCAATTTTGGTATTTCAGGAGATGTTTTAGGTGCTTGTTTTACCTTATTGCTTGGTAATACACTGGAAATACTGCTGCAGAACAGAGGCCTAGACCCCTGAGGGTCAGATTTGGCAAACTGTGATTTTTTTTTCTTTTTAATTTTCTCTTACACGCTTTCTTTTTAAAATTGAGATAAATATATAATTAATTGAGGTAGTCGTGGTGTTTAGAGGGTCATGTTTAGACCTATGTAGCATTGTTACTGTTCCAAGTAACTTTGTGTAATATTTCATCAAAATGCAACTGAAGCAAATGATACATGCACTCTTTCTATCTTGGCAACAGCCATGATACTAGCTCCATTTGTGCCTGGCCGTACCTCCTGCCACTCTTGACAGGCGCTTTTTTCCTTTTCTGATCCTTACTGGGATTTTGACTGTTGACTGCTCTTACCTGAGTTTTCTGCACCTCACCTCCTGCTTCCTGCTAGTCGGCTGGAGGGGGCAAGTGCCCTGGCAGGGTTAGGGCTGTCGGAAACCGAAGAAAGCGTGAGAACACGAATTAACAGGTCTCCAGAACCAACCCGATATCCCCAGAAGGCAGCCGGCAGAACCGCAATGAAAGGTTTGTGGACATAATGTTTTACTGTGGTGCAGTTGCTCATATGCTCGCAGAGGAGACAGGCTCAGGAGAAATGAACAGAGCCTTTTAAGTCAGGCTTCTAATTCACATGATGGAATGTTAAGGAGTGAATTTCTGTCCTCGTTTCCTCAATGCCTGAATGCTTCCCAAGCTTCTCCCCATGCTGTGCCACACGCAGCCTTCCTGGCTCTGGCTGTGCTGAGCTGGAGCAGTGCCGTGGCCCCAGCCTTGCAGGCTGAAGCTGAGGCATCAGAGGCAGGAGCGACTCCCAAGCCCACAGCCTATGTTTGTGGTGGAACAAGACTGTAAACTCTGATCTGTGCAGCCCTAGCCTTGCACGCTGGGCTCTAAGGTACCATCTTGCACAGTTTCATGCACGGCAGTCTCTCGTTCTGTTAAAAAGGTGTGCACTTCATGTAAAGAAAACCATTATGTGTCTGATCTCTTGGAGCAGAGTTGTGGACCTGCCTCAAGACACAGCACTGCAAGAGCCTGGCACTGGGAGCTTTCTGCTTACTTTTTTTTTTTTTTTTTTTTTTTTTTTTTTATTTTAAAAAGCCTTATTTCAAGATGAGGGAGAACCTCGGGGACTGTGTTCTTAGGCCTGCCTTCCAGCTAATCCTGGGGCAGATGTTTGCAAAACAGCTGCTCGGCAGAAGTGAGGCGAGAATGCACATTCTGGTTTCTGTGAGGCTGGAACGTCGCGTTCGCTTTTGCAAGAACAGCGGTGGGACTGTTGGATGCGCCTCCCGTTCTCTCAGTTTGATTTGAAGCATTCTTCAGCTCACCAGGGCGCCCTGAAGGCTCAACTGCGCCGCTACATTTCCAGCTGCAACTCCAGGGCTCTCTGGAAAAGGCCACGTGGTAGACAATATGATAAAAAGAATAAAATAAATGAAACCCTAGGGAACCGTAAGAAAAGGGAGGGGAAAAATAAAAAAGGGGGCAGCTTAAGCTTATCAAAATAAGAATGAAGATGCCTTAGCCCAAGTTGAATAAGAGCTTTGGTTCTGTTGGTGTGCTGCGGGGAGGCTGCAGCACAAGGTGTTGGAACTAGGGGGCTGAGGATATGTATGGGGTGGTGGAAGCTGCTGGTGCTTCTTCCAAAGGAAGAGAGCAGCTTGGAAGGAACGAGAGAGCGCAGTGGCAGTTCATGGTTTCCTGAGAGAAACTGTGAGCACCGTGAGAACTGTTACAGAATTTGAAACAGCAGCTGATTACTTAATAGTTAACATCACTAGGAATTTCTCTGCCCAGATAAGTCTTTTAAGAAAAATGTACTTTTTATTTTTGCTGAGATGTGGCATTTATTTTCAGCAGTCCTTCCTTTAGTCCTGCAAAGTCCAAAGAAGGACTTTGTAGAGAGGAGCAGAACTCATTCTTACTGTTTTCTCTTTATGTACAGATAAACACATCTTTAGAAGGAAGGAACTTGATATAGAAGTTATGTTTAATACAAGGACTAGTTACAGAGCATTTCCCATTTGATTAGTGACAGTAATAATATCTTGGGATATGTTGTTAATCTCTCCCTATCTGATTCCCAGTGAATATGACAGTGGATATTGCAATTGAAAAGCAAAACTTTGGTAAAAGCAACTGTGTGCAGGTATCCAAGAGTCACCTCTTGCACTAATTATGACAAAGCTAATGTTGCCTTGTAAGAAGCGGCTTCACTCTGAAACATCCTTCAGCAAGTAACCCGTGGCACGAACTGAATGGTAGCAGTGGTTTTGGTTGGCACGTGCCAAGTTCATGTAGCATCGCGGTCACATGTGTCATGGTACAGAGACTCATAACTTCATTCGAACTGGCAGCTCTTCTCTGCTCTCCTCTGCATGTGCTGCAGGTTCATGTGAAAAAGCCCAATCCCCTTGAGCTTGTTTTGTGTGGTGTTGCTGGCAGCCTGTTTTGCGTATAGCATTGCTGGGGTGTGCTTTCCAACCCTCTGGTTTGTCAAGAACTTCGTAGGGAGCTTTGCTGCCTTTTCTGTGCTTACTTCAACAACACTTTTCAGGTCACTGCAAGTGAAATACCCCTCATTAGACAGGAGTCATGTTCAATGGGTGCTAGGGAATTCTTCGCCGCTCCTCCCTGCTTGGAGAGCTCCCTCAGCTGCCTGGCAGGAAGGTGGCACAAACACTCATGGAACTTTTAGGAATTCCCGACTGGTCACACCCCAAAATTTCAGCCTCTTTATGCGTGGGGGAGCTTTTCCAAGGTGGAATGCCTTGATCTTTGCTTCCTAGTCGTGTGCTGTGCTGGTAAACTGGAGCACTATGCGTGTGCAAGCTGCTGCAGCTCGGGGAATGCCTAGGAACATGCTCATACAGTGGCCCTATAAATGCTGTGCATTCTAAGCAAATAAGAGTTTAGCCACATGAACACCAGCTTAGTGCGTGCTTAATAGAAGCTTGTAATTCTTTATGTGGAAATCAAAGTAATTTGTTTTTTAACACCAATTTGGTGCAAGCTTAAATCTGCAGAAGCCCACAGTTTCTTGTGGATAGTTTATTTAAGGCAAATTAATCTCTGACTGATGCATCTTTAACGCTGAAATGAGCCTCGAGTCTTATGAATGCTCATATAACTTTTTGTCCCATTTAAAATCTGTTAGTTGAAAACCTCCCTTGAGGTAAATGGGTGCATTTTTCTTGTGTGGACAAGTCCCTAAAAGGGAGATGGAACTGAGAGCTGAAACAGCTTGGAGCTGGGGTGGTGGAGGTGCCAGAGCCTCCTGCATGTCCTAAGGGCCAAAGAAGTGAAAAAGAGTGAGTCAAAGATTCAAATAAATGCAGGAAATGAAGGAGCATATCACTGCCAATTAATAAAAGTGGAAAGTCTACCAAGTAGCTGTTTATTTCTGCCTCAGGAAAAATGAATGCTTGCTTAGGTGCTAGCAGATACTGGAGGGGAAGAGCATGGTGCAGAGGACTCGCCTTGTGTGATGGTTCCGTGCTCATTCGTCTCTGGACGTTGTTAGATACTCTTAGGCTGTTCTGATTTGATGATAATGCCAATGTCAAATAATTTGATTTTATAACACTATTTATAACACTATTTCTCTAGAGATATTCCAAAGGTATACTTTTGTCAGGTATTTCTCGGACATGAGTTTCTCAGATACACAGTCAGATGAAACAGTTGATAACGTAGATGTAACATTAGTATCGATTTAATATTAAAATCTGCCAGACAGAATCTGGTCATCTAGACTTCTTAACTGGACGGGAAGGAGAAGATTTGATCCTCCATTTCTTTTTTTATGTCTAATTAACTGAGGAATTTTAATCCATATGTTTAGTCATTCTTTTGTTTTATTTTATTTTTTCTTTAATTTTTACGGTGCAGCAGATGCACTTCTGAAACAGCTTTCAGTTCCTCTATTTCTGGATAGCAGCTGGCGAAGCAGCCAGAGATTGACCTGCCTGCTTTTACATCACAGTTCGGAAGCTTGGATGCAGGCTCGTCACTCATACAGTTTTAAGGACATTACCAATGACTTCTCCATTAAAAACATTACTGAGGAATTTTTAAAATTTTTGTAGCATTTTTTTATTTGAGACTTAACAGAGTGTATATTTGGAATGGAGTTCTTTATTGTACTTTATCTACTTAGGTTGACAGATATGGCTCTTTTTTATTGAAATGCTAACAGCAAGATAGTGGCAGGGAGGTCCGAGTACTTCCCTTTTGAAGTGGACCTGAAAAGTTCCAGGGTACCATGTTGAAAAGTTCAGGATTATCTTTTAGAATTCACTATCCTTTTTGCCATTTTTCCCCTATTTTTCATGGAGGAAAATTGGATTGTCTTTTCATGTTTCGTACTTCAAGATACTGAAAGTATACTGACCCTATCACACCCAATGGTCTAAATATGTAGTAGTTTATTTGATAAATTGCTGACTTATGTCTATATTTGCTGCTTAAGTATGTATTTGTCCACTGTGCAAGTTAAGTATTTCTGTGTCAACATGACTTGGGCCATAATTCTGTAGTTATAAAATAAATACTTTGATTAGTCTTGGTATATAATTGAAAATATGTATAGATGGTAATCAGCTTTTGATGAACTACTATATAGAGAACATCTGGAATAGTGTTTACTTTAAAGAAGGTTGTTAAGTGCATGAAAAACCTTACTGCAGTGAGGATGCAATGCCAGGGTGGGCAAAGGGGGAATTAACCATCTGAAGGCAAAGACTATCTCCTGACATTCATAGAACACTTAGCCCTGCAGGGCACTGAAGCCTGAGTGTACAGTAGTAATTGGTACCAGTAATCTCTGTATACTGTTGTTTTCCAGGTCTCTAGCAAGTGAAGGAAAAGAACTCAAGGATAACTTTTTGCGGGCCCTGGCTGAAAGAGAGGAAGCCAATCGTACTGGAAGAATATCTGTGAGTACTCATGAGATTATGATTTTCTTAATAGCTTAAAAAGGAATCTTTTCTGAAATGGAAAATGAGGGATTTTGCCTGAAGGTTGGACATGGAACATTTTGAAAGGATGGAGAGAAATTCTTTGAAACTTTGAGACTTATTAATGTTAATGTGTTTAAAAGCAAGGAAAAAAAATAAAAAGAAAGAAAGAAAAAGCTACCTAAAAATTCTCAAGCAGATAAGTGGTGGAGTGAAGGATGCAAGAGAACAACATCTAGTGAAAGTACGTCTTGGTTTTATAAGAACCTGTTGGTTTTTGCCTTGCAAAATGCACTGCCATGTGGACTTTAAACAGCAGAAGATGTAGTTTGCTAATGAACACATTGTTTTTGCACTACGTAACATTGATGGTATAGAAACTGCACTGCTGAGGTTGGTGTACGGTGCTTGAGGTGTTGCTTTTGATACAGGGCAGACTCATGAACTGTGGGCACCCTGACTCACCTGGTGGATACAGGGCCAACAAAAGTGGCCTGTGTACTTGGCCAACCAGGGACTTATTTGCCCATGTTGGTGCTGGCAGCGGCTGCTCCTTTGTCCCCTGCAGTTATGTAGGTGAGCTCTGGGGTGGCATGGCCGAGCCTGATGGCACCGCTTGTAGGTATCACCCAGATCATCAGCTGTTCCCTTAAAAGGAAGGTGAACCTTTATCCTGCACTTACTAACAGCTTTGGTCTGGCACGGGAAGAGCTTGGGCTAGCTTGCTGCGCAAGGAAGGAGTTGAGAGTTCCAGGCTTTCAGTTCCATTGGTTTCCATTTAAACTTCACAGCAGGATGAAAAAAAGAGTCAGAAGTGGCCCTGCATGTCTTGCTGCTGTATATGGAGTAAAGCAGTGTTGTTCCTTGCCACCTTCGCGGGGTAGCATATCTGTGTTAGATTCCCTCTCATCCAAAAAAGGGAGAAAAAACATTGCAAAGGCAGAAAGCATCTGGAAGTTCAGGTGACTGTGCTCATATTCTCTCGTTCTGTTTGCTTAGCAAGTCCATCAAGCATACGGTGATTTTTATTTTCCTTCATCTCTTGTAACTGAAGTACAACAATAACTTCCTTTCCTATATAGTTCTAGCATCAATATTTGTGATTTTCTGGTTAGCTGGTTAACCTCTACAATTTGGGGAGGAAATGCAGTGTGCTGCAGTCTGATTCCAAAACATAGGTGAGCAAGATTGCTCCTGAAGCTCCTAATACCTTGTGGTTTCAGCTGGCTGACAAATATCACAGGAGCTGTTGTGCCTCTTGGGTTATTTAGGGATTCCTACAGGAGAAGGATGATGCAAAAGGTTAAAAAGCATAGCAGAAACAAGACAAGATGGAAGACAGCAAAAAAGGCATGATTTAGGTTAGAAAATGGAAGCAACTTGTGATTTGCTTCAGAAATTTACCATGACTTTTACAAAGATGCAATTTTTAATTACAGAACCTTGCTCTTCTATTTCCCTTTCTGCCTGTAGCTCTGAAGACCGGCTATAATGAACCTGTAGTTTCTTAATTTTACAGGCGGGGACACTACTGAGTTAAACAGTATTCTGGACAAGGCTCGGTTTGTGCTAACAGAGCTGTCTGACCTTACATAGATGGAGCAGGGCTGAGCCCAGCACTTGAGTGAGGCTGAGACCTCCCTGCAGGTCAGTTCTGAGAAGCCCGGGGAGCTGTCCAGGAGGAGGAAAACCTCTCTTCCTCCTCACTGTTCCAATAAAGTGCCATGTCAGGCCGGAGATGGGAAATGAAAGGTGCTTTTCTGCCCTCATAGAGGACTAAGGCATTGGAAAGGGTTGCAGTCACTGTTAGCTTCCCAGGATAAAGGATTTGGGGAGACAGCACAGCAGCATTCCTGGAGCACCTGAAATTGAATTCAGTGCAGCCAAGGAGCTCCTGGAAACTTCCCCTAGAGCTTCTGCTCCTTGGGGGAGACTCAGTACTGAGAAACTTGGCCAGGAGAAGGTGCAATAGATTTATACACTTAAAAAAAGATATTTCAGTCCCTTTAATTGGTAAATCTATGCTATACCCCACAAGGGTTTTTAATCTGATCCTGTCAGGCCTGTCAATCTGCCCTGGGCTAGTTTGGTTTCCTCTTCAGCACCTGTGGCACCTGTGTTGTGTGGTTTCTATTCCACTTACACTGCAGAGAATTTGGTCACAGGGTGGTCAGAATTGCCACAACTTAAATGGATCTTGGTACATAAAGGGCTTGAGGGGAACAACAAAACAAACAAACAGAGGAGAGGCCACCTGTTTTTCTTTGCTAGGTATGGCCTCAATGCTGTACCAAAAGCCAGCTCTTTGCATGTCCTATATATGAAAAAAAAGGGGGGTAAAATGTTTCCCAAAATATCTGATGTCCAGAACACAAGGGTTGCACGCACTTGTTTATTAACCAAGTCCACGCAAACAGATGATCCAGGAAAGTTTGCAAGAGGAATAAGAAGCATGTGGTACCAGATAGTTTTGAGAAATGGATGGGGAGGGTTCACAGTTCCCTAGTGCTGGATTTCCAAAGTGCTTCCATCAGTAACATGTCACCTGAAATCCACTCTGAGCCTTATCGTCAGGCATGTTCTGCAGGCAGACGGTTCCCTGCTTCTTTACACAGGTGCGTGTTTACCCTCTCTAGCCCTCGCCTAGACCCTGCTATGTATTAAGTAATTCTGTTGGTTCAGGGTGATAAAGGGCCTAGTGTATGTCATGGTTTGTTTTTTAAAAAGCATCAGGAAATTATGCAATACTTGGGAACATTTTTCTTTTTTAAATCTCAGAGCCAGGCTCACAGTTATTGTGCGAATACCTGAGACTGACCTCCTGGGCAGGGGTTGGGATTGGCCAGGCAGAGAGGAGCAGCACTGCACTGAGGCATACAGAGAGGCAGAGAGCATAAAATATAGGGTGCTACTAGGTATACCATAAAATATATACCCAATTCCATTTCTCTAGAAAGTGCAGTGGCAGAGAAAGGGAAAAAAATGGCATTTCCTCAAGGTAAGCTAATCAAGTATAAAAGCACACGCTGTCTGCTTCTGCTCATGGGTTGTCTTGAAGCTGGCGGCCAGAGAAAGCAAACTGACTGTGATAGCTGTGATAATTTTCCTTATGCTTATCTAGAGCTAGTGAAGGTGCCAAAGAAGGAACAGTTAATATAATCATGTGTTTTTTCTAATGATACCTGATGTAAGTTGTAGAAGGGAAAAAACATTCAGGATTAATTGCAGCATGTTGACTGTAGGCTATTAAAATTACTTAAAAATTGCATGGTTAGATAGAATGCGTTTTCCTTGGGAAATTTGCAGAATGTTGACTCCAGATAGAAAGAAAGAACTTGACAAGGGCAGAGACATATATGAAAGTGGAGTGCGTTTTGTATAATAGATCAATTGTATCATTTTACTGACATAACAGCCGTAAATGCCTGCAAATTACTCATGCAAGAGCAAATGGTCATATTGCAGGCCAGCTGAGAGCCAGGAATGTGGCATGTTGTTTGGATGGCCAGAACTGTCTTCAGAAGCGCTCCGAGTTCACTTGAAGTGCTGATCAAAAGACAATTTCCTTCATTGCATGATGGCTGTTGTGGACATGGACTGTGGTCTTTGCTGACTGAGACCCAACGTAGTTGCAAGTATTTTTTATTTTATTTTATTTTATTTTATTTTATTTTATTTTATTTTATTTTATTTTATTTTATTTTTTTGCAGTAGGTGTCCTAAATACATTAGAACCAGTAAGGTAGAGTAATCATAGTGGGAAGATAGTTTAATGTATTATACATGGATTTAAAAAGGCAAAGCAGATAGATTGAAGCAGTGTCTAACAGATCTGTAACAAGAGGATGGATTAAAAGCTGGCACATGCCATGAAAAATTTCCACCATGGCCTAGAATGTTGAAGAAATAAAATCCTCAGTAGGAAGAGAACTCTTTGAAGTGAGTAATGCTGTGTTGAATCATCCCAGTCCAGCTTCAAAATGGAAACAATTAGTTTTTCTGGAGTAGCTCCAATCTGTCACTTCCAGAGCACTTTCTCAGCATCAGGTGCTTACCTGGATATACTTTAGCAATCCATTTAGGAAATATTTCTGTTTTTTTTTCTGCTTTTAAAGAGTGTGACAAAGATGACTGTCTCAGTTGTGGATGGAGAAGTTTCCTGTGTGTCCATGTTCTTCTCTGTATATTGAAAACAAGCGAGTAATTAAATGGAAATGCAAGTAACGTAGCTAGACAAGATGTGCTTTTAGAGATTCCACACGCTAAGGTGAAATCCTTGACTAAAACATATGGGCAAAAAATGAAGCTACATTTTAGCAAAGGCCTCAAGGTTTGAGGGTTCTGAGGGCAACCCAAGGGGTTCCCAGTAGTTACTCCGCAGGCTGGCGGCTGGTGAGGCCACAGCCACGTGGCTGCCTCTGGAGGCAGGGAGGCTGCCCGTATTTGCCCCTTTGCCCAGCAAAGGTAGGGGAGGCACCATCTTGCCCCATCCAGACAAAGCAGCAGAGCATGCAGGGAGCCTGGAAGTGCTTTGGAGATGTTATTCATATTTTGTGGTAATCCAAGGATTTATGAATGTTTGGGGGGATGGAGGGATTTTGGTGAGAGTAACTGACATGGAATATAAATCCTGTTTCAGCAGGAGAGAAATAATCTGGCTTCAGAGACACGAATATGCCAAGTCTGCTGGCATAGTTCGTTTTGCATTTGAAAATGTAAAATATCATTTGCAAAACTTGTAATTCAGATCATAAATTGGCAAGTTTACCCTTACGGGTGTGTGGTGGGGGAGTATTGTCTCCCATCTAGGGGGAGTAGGTTGTCTTTCTGTAGGATCCTGCCACAAAATAGGGCAACTGGCTGCTAGTTTTGAGATTGAAATGGCTCTAGCAGCCGTGTCTCTAGAGAAGTCGTTGACTATTTGGGCACCGTTGAGTTAAATGGAACCAAAATTCCAGCTGCTTTCAGTCTTCTTGCAGACAGTGCTATTGAATGGCATGAGTGTATTAAACATGAATGAGGAGCTTGGGCTCCACGCGGCTCCCTTCTTTCTCTGTTTCTGCTGTAAACTGAGATCTTCTCTATTCAAGTGTACCAAATGAATTTCATCCTCAGCCTTTTGCATTTTTTAAGCAATAGCAGGTTCTTGCACAGATGAAAATCTAAGCCCAGCAGGTGGTGGAGAAGTTAAAACGGATGGTTCATACAAGATGGTCCATCTTGATGGCCCATCTATCTGGTTCACACAAGATGGTCCATCTTGATGGCCCATCTATCTTTTGGAAGATAATTTTTTGTAATTTCTGGGCCCTCATGAACCTTTCTGGATGCCTATTCTTCAAACAGTCCCAAAGCTTGTCATTTCCCCATAAATAACTAATAACTCAGTGTTTTATTTGGAAAAATTATTTTCTGGAATAATTTGTGTTCATTCGAAGAGCACTTCAGCACTCACATTTAGATGTCCTTCCTTGATTCTTATTATAGGCAGACTTTGTTTTGTAATATTACTGTAAGGCAAGTAAGGAGTATTATAAGGTATGTTAGGTAAGCTCAGTGAACTGTGATGGTAGTAATAGAAAAATGGTGATACTTTCTAAAATCTTTTTAATTTCTTTCTTGATTGATGACTTCTTGAAAGCATTAGTGCCCATGAAAATTAGCATTTTCAGCCCTTGACCCCTCATGGAAGGGATGTTTCTTTTTTTCCTAGCTAATAAGAATGCAACCCAACCATCTGGCTGCCTAATGCAACCAGGCACAATGACTTTCACATTAGAGATAACGTCTGGAGGAAGCAGCAGAGAAGGGTGGCAGGGGCTAGGGCCTGAAAGCTTGCAGTGGCAATGAATAGAATGAACAGTCGTTCTGTCAACAGCTCATTTCATTTGCTGAAATCAGCTAATGGTCTGATAAGTGAGACTCTGTGAGAACCAGCTGTAAGAACGGACATTGAAAACTTTCTTGAAACAAGCATAATAAGACAGCTGGAATGAGACCTAATGGGCCTTTTTGGTTTTTTTATTTTTTTATTTTTTTTTAATGTAGAATATGCAATATTTGGAAATAATTTCCCCTTCTTAGCATCCAAGTGATTGGCCACCTTACTTGATTTGGACAGCTTTATAGCTGCATTTTCTACGTACCTGTAGACTGTTGGGTTTCATGAGGAATGGTGTTTGTTCCAGGGATAATTATAGCTGATCTACAGATTCTCAGCCATCAAATGTTCACTATCTGAGCCACATGGTAAGATGCTCTTGAACCTCCAGTCATGCAACTATTGTGTCGCTTCTTACAAAGTGCTTAGTGACCTCCTAAGTCCAACCATTGCCTAATTAATCTATACTGCAGATGCTTTCAGTATGGTATGTATTTGGGGTTGTAGAATCATCAGTGACCCCAGCGCGTGTGTGACGTTCACCTCCAAGTCATTCCCGTTAGGCGCAGAAGGCAACTAAGATCAACCACAGGCCTCAGCTGAAATACATATGTACAGAACTAAAGCAAATAACCTCAGATTTTGTATGACTTGTTTCAAATCCCAAAGCTGCTTGTACCACCCTTGGAAAGAGCTGTTGGTGTGGGCTGCGTTGCAGATGTAGGCAGCTATCAGCAGACTGGTGGGAGCTGACTGATGAGTGCTCGGAGTAGGGCTGGAGCCTCTCTACCACGTACAGCAAGCTGCACGTGTTGTCGCTGGCAGGTGTAACATTTTTTTTGGAAGCTTGCATATTACTTATGTTAGTCTTGAGATGTGATTTAAAGTATGCTGCATGTGTTGTCATTTTTCCCCTTTAAAAAAAGTGTTATTAAACAAGTAATAAATGGGTTCAAGGAAATCTAGCATCTTGGAGGATCACATTTGTGTACTTAGGAAGACCAGCTATACTTTTAAGAAAAAGGGTTATTTTTTTAAGCTCAACTTGGAGTAAGGGTGTGATTTTTTACTCTCTGTTTGCCCTAACATATCAGTGCTTTCCTCAGACATAGTTTCTTGTTTGCAAAACAGAAATATGAGAATCCGTTCTCTTCAAGCCTCTCCTAGTCTCCTGTTCATTCCTAGTACTGCATGATTTTATTTGCTTCCTGTAAAAAGTGTCTTCTCAACTTTTTGTTAATCCTGCACTGCTGAAGAGCCAAGGAAAGATGGAATGCAGTGGGAGTTATTCCTGCAAAAGATGAAAGCTTTTAATTCTGCCTTGTTACTGAGAACTTCTACGAAGCTGCATGAGCAGAATTGGGCTGCTATTGTTCTGTGTAATGTTTGCAAGCACGAATGTTTGCCTCCTCTTAAAGGGGTGGGTTTTACATCTCCAGTGCTTACAAGCTTCACGGGATCTGTTATCTTTCCTGTTATGTAGCCATGGGGTATGAAAAGGAATGTAACTTGTTTTTCCATCTCTTTTCACACTAATCTATGTCTGCTATCGGGTACTCCAGAATGGTATTTTTTCAGAGGGGTAGGGATCTTGCAGGTGACCTTGGAGAGGTTGGAACAGGGAGCACGTAAGGCTCCACCAGGCTTATAACAGCCCAACACTATCAGTTTTGAAGCCAAGTGAAAATATTTGTGTTGTTTGTAGATAAATAATGCCATGTTGTATTGTTAGATCCAACATAAGCATCTAACATAAGCATCCCCAAGATGGTAGGTTACAAAATTTTGTTGCTAGTGTTGGAAAGATACTTAAACTGCAGTGTGCCCTAGAGAGCAGAGTGTGTTTAGTAGCCTCTGTGCAAGCTCTGAGCAGCTCCAGGGGCAAAACCCATCCTTCTGATATCAGCCATCTGGTGCTTTCACCTGGGAAATAGTTTTCACTGTGAATAGGAAAATTGTAGCAGCACATGAAGAAATGAACTATCCATAAGAGACCTAAGAAAAATGTGTAATAATTTTTGGTTTCACACTTGCATTCACAAGGAAATAAATCTAAATTTGAAGAGGACTTGTAAATATTTTAGCTTGTATTTAGAAAAGTGTTGCAGGACCCAACCCTTGTACTAGAAACTGCATAGTTAGGAGAGTTTGTAATGACTTGTGGCTGGTATCCTGTGGAGAAGGGCAAGGGATGCGCTTTTGCCTTTAGGAGATAAAGCAACTTGTTTCTCTGCACGCCACAAGCTCTTTGCAGCAGTGCTGGGGACTGGCTCCTCTGCAGACGCAGCAGTTGCAGGACCACTCTGTGTACTCAGTGCTCAAGAAAGGGCTTGTGACAGGATAGGAAAGACTTGGGACCTTTTAGCTTTCACGGGGATTACAGACAATTGCTTAAATTGTCAGAGGAGAGAACCTTGGCCCTCGCATGCTTACTTATTTTCTATTCTATTTTTATGCTATGCCATCAGCTTCGCTGCTCTACTGAGGGAAGCACACGTGAGCTTTGTCAGTTTGGACCTCCTGGATCATAAACTGCGACGTAGAAAAATAAACAGCACCACTTGAAAGTCAGAGCTCCCTTACTGAATGTCCTCTAGGCATGTATCTTGGCATAGCCACACCTGATAATTATGCAAGTATCGCACAAATGCCAAATAAAACAATGCAAGCGAAGATGACAGACTGTAAACCTAAAATATACACAGTAAAAGTCTCCCTCCCTCTTACTCCCCATCACTCTTGGCTTAAAGAGAAGTTGAAGGAGAGAACCAGATCAGCTTAAAGAGAAATTGAAGGAGAGAACCAGATCATCAGACATGTGTTAGCTCAGTTTTTCATTCTAAATCTGTGCACATTTCTTGAATGTTGAAGTTATCTGTTTTTTTCACATCACTGCAGCTTAATGGGTGGTTCCATTTGCACTGTGAGAATGCTGTGAGGTTTGACTTCCCTGGGAACTCTACGTTAGGGTTTAATTAATGCCAGTATCTGCACTTATAACCAGCTAAGGCTTATTGTGTCATGGATCAAGTCATCAGAGAAATGAACGCAGCAAAATTGTCACTTTTTTTATTTTATACTTTTCCATTTTGAAAGCAAAAAAAAAAAAAAGTCTTCTTGTGCT
>JAVCKT010103716.1:0-26218 GCA_032273925.1 Rhynchotus rufescens
CCCCTCAGGTACTTATACATATTGATCAGAGCTTCCCTCAGTCTTCTCTAGGCTAAACAGGCCCAGCTTGCTTAGTCTTTCCTCACACAATAGATCTTCCAGTCCCTTAGTCATCTTTGTCCCTCTACACTGGACCCTCTCTAGAAGCTCCACGTCCCTCTCATACTGAGAAGCCCAGAACTGCACACAATACTCCAGGTGCAGCCCCACCGGAGCTGAGTAGAGGGGCAGGATCCCCTCCCTTAATCTGCTGGCAAAACTCCTGATGCAGGCCAGGATCCCATTGGTCACAAGGGCACATTGCTGCCTCATGGTCACCTTGTCAACCAGGACTCCCAGATCCTTCTCCATAGAGCCGCTTTCCAGCATGTCAACCCCTAATCTCTACTGTCCTTAGGACAAAGTTGTCAAATTTCCTTTCATGTTAAGGGAAGACTGATACTTTTAGAGATCATTGCCCTGATCAGCTAAGGTTGCCCACTTACCTATTTGCATTATGCTTCTGTTCACAAAGCAAGGGTAATAAGCAGAGCTAGCTTTAGAGATACTATCAGTTATCACTTTTCAAGCGCAAGATTGTAGGCACAAAATCACTGGAGAAACATACAGATAAAATAAACTAAAAGCATAGATTCTCAGCAGACTCAGACATTGAAGTAGAGACAGATGCATGAATGACAGGGCTCTCTGGAAGCAATAGATAATAAAAATCAGCACTTCCTGGTGCTCAGCAGCTGTGCTTTGCTCTTATTCAGGATAACGCTCCTCTGTTGTATATACTCACTTAGTATGACCTCAAACAAAATAAAGCAGGCCAACACTTTTTTTTGTTTGTATACATTTACATGGTTCCACACAATGCCAATGACAAACCATTGTGTGGATCTTCTGTCCTGTAATAAAATGAAACCTAAATGGGAGGAGATGATTGTATAATATTTACTTGAGCTATGATCAGAATGGTATGTACATTTAGCAAATGAAACCTCCTTCAGCGTCCTTACTCCTGAAGGAACATGGGAACTACCATGTTAAGTGAACTCAATGTGCTGTTTTCTGCAATATCAGTACTTCCATGTGAAATAGTATGAAGCTAGATGTATGTAAGTAAACAACAATTTTTGATTACCTGGCCAAGCTCAAAAAATGCAAATATTTAGTTCTGAGATATCCTGAATATTTTTGGAACTGATTTGCATTCAAAAGGAGATTTTTTTTAAAAAAAGTGGATTTTTCATTACTTTTGAAAATAATGTTTCATGTTTCATGAACATTTTTCATGTTCCAAAAATATGAAAATGAAATGATTTGATCTTTTTCAAAAATTTCAAGATAAATTCATTTTTTTTCACCAATTAGAAATTTCACCTAGCTAGACTTGGATTTGGCATTTCCGTTCACATTGTTTAGCTCAGATTATATAACTATGTAGCTTAAGAATAAGTTGTTTGAATGAAAAACTTTGTAAACCTTAAAAACAATAATTAAACCCAAACAGTTTATTCCTTGGCCTTTTGCTTGTAGACAGCTTTTGATCTGAACCATGAAAAATTTATATATTTCTTCTATTGCTACTGTCTAGAGAAACTATTTTGTATCTTTTCTAAGGAATGATAAAGACAGTCTTTTTATTACAAATGTTGAAGGTTTTATATAGCTCAGGTAGACTCATCAAGTAATGTCTTGTGGCAATGTTCCTAGATTATTATTTTAACATGTAAAAATTTATATTCTTTTAGTAGATTTTCATATTTGCTGATGAGATTTTAAAAATGTTATTGAATTTACTTCTAAAGATAATGAGTTTTGTTTCTTTGGCACCAATAGTGAGGGTATATTCATTATTTATTCACAGACAGTAGAGGTAAAAATGACAAGTGTTAAAAGCAAAAAAAGAAATCCCTCTATATATTTTTATTTTCCCAGACAAATGAGAGTATATTAGTTTATTCTGCTTAATATTATAAGAGAGTATATTATAGTATATTCTGCTTAATCTTAGTGTAAAATATATTTATGTAAGTCTCTGAGCTTTGCACAGCAGCTTTTATATCAATCATAAAAATTAATTCCTTACCTTCATAAATTAATTTATATCTTATTTCAGTGATACTATGGGATTGTTCTACACAAGATGGTAGTTATTTTAAGTCATGAGAGATTAGTGGCTCTCTAGTTACCTAAGAAGAGGTCACTTACATTTTATTTTTGAAAGCAAAAGCCAAACCTCTCTCTCACATTCCCTTACTTTTGCCAAAAACATTATTTGTAACAAGGAAAGCTTTGACTTTCCTGCTTTTTGGTCGTGTCAGATACAAGGAAGTGTGTTGTCACATCTCATTATATCAGGTGAGCCTCTTAATGCCTTTTGTCTTGGAGCATCTCATCATTAAGAACATTATTTGAAATTAAAACTGAATCAATATAGCTCAGAACTTGCTCCATCAGTGCATTGGCAGGGAACAGCTAAAAGAGCAGTGCAATTCAAGTGCAGTGAGGCTAATAGAGAGACCAGCTGCTGAAACAGAATTAAACTTAGGGTCAGGAATTAAGTTTGACAGAAAGATTAATAATTCACTTTGGAAGCAGCAGAGAGATTAAGAATGGCATCACAGTTTTTCCTTGGCAATTGTGTCATCTGGAAAGAGGAGTCTTAAAAAACAAAATACAAAAAATGAAAAACAATCATGCTTGGGGCCTTGTGCATCGAGGAACGGAATATTAACTGTCCAGCGCAGCCCCAGAGCTGATGCCAGGGTCCCTGCGGATGGCTGCCTTCCCCAGGATCTGCCGCGGCTGATTGATCGAGCTGTCACGGCCCCGTCTGTGCCGGGGTGGGGGGAGGCCCGCGAGGAAAAATTTTAATGGTGCTTGTCGTCAAAGAAAAATGTTGTGCTTCTCACTTCAATGGCCCTGCTGGCACCATCAACGTGGCGTCTGAACTCATCCTGTCTAGGCTTCTGCCAGACTTCATTTTGTCAGCCTAACCCTTAGTTAGGCTGCGCCTTGCTCCCGCTGACTGGATGCTTCTCTTTGGTGCAATTAAAGACGGCAAAGGAGCTCCAGCTGCTTAGAAAAGACAAGGCCTAGCAATGAGAGGTGCTCCAGCAAAGTGCGTACATCATGAAAAAAAATCAGGTAAATATCATCTAATTAGGCAAAAGGATGAAGGAATAAAGTATTAGCGTTATGTAGGGAGTTTGCTACCTAAAACAAAAACAACAAAAGGAGCTTTATTTTTCTTAATACATATTTTCTTCACCAGTATTTTTTGCCTACCCAAAGAAGTTAAATGTTAGCAGCTTATGTCTGCAAGCATGACACCTAAGGGATACACTGGCAGAAAAGCTGGCTGGTCACAGCTGTGGTACAGGTTTAGCTGGAGAACAACTGTGCCTGTTTCCAAGGGGAGAGAGAAGGAGCATGCCAGGCAAAGCCAGGATTGTGAAAGGGGGCTGAAGGAGCTGAAAGAACAACAGCTTTTACACAGGCAGTCAGGGAGAGGAAGATAAGACTGACAAGGGAGCACATACATATATATATAGATTTTGTGGACTCTGCTTCCTTCCTGTAACCCTGGAAACATGGGAGACCAGGTGGGATTGAAGGATGCAATGCTATAAACATTTTAACAAGCACTTCAGATTGAGGCTGGCAAGATATTTACCCACACCTTTAGCAAAAAAGACTGTGATGAGTGTGGAAAGAAATCTGGTTTTCTTTTTTTAATTAGGACTTTTGTAACTGCTTGACATAAAAAGAAAAAGTCTGTTTCTGTTTGAAATGGGCTCTGGTGCCTCATGCCATGGATGTCCTATGGGCAATGCCCAAGCTCAGTATCTCCACCTCGCAGGAGCAGGGCCAAGGCCCCACACTGGAGAAGATGCTCACCTAGACTCTGGTTCCAGCCGAGGGTCAATGGCTGGACAGGTCAGGCCTTTTCCATCTGGTTCTTTAGCATAGCCTCATGAGATATTTTAGGTCTAAGTGTTCTGTAGCCAAGTAGTGGTAGCCAGCCTGCAAAACCAGTCTTTAAGTTTCAAAAGAGTTTTTAAAAAAAATCTAGAAAAAATATTTGAAATTCAAATTCAAGTTCAAAATGATTTTGACAAAAGAAAAATCTAGAAGAGCTTTATGCTGCTATGCAAAATCTTGCTTCTGTCTTTTTTTTGCCTTTGCATTCAGGATATCTTTTTTAACAGGTTGCATGCTGTGGTAAGATACTGCCTTCAACTTTTGAAAAGTTTCAACATCAAAACTTAGTGTAGATGTATCTGGGGATCTGTATGCTGCCAGTTTTTCAAAGCAATTCCATATTGAAGTCAATGAGGATGTGTGTTTAACAAGGAGTGACATACTATGGCCTAGGGCTACAAAGTTGCTCACTTGATAAATGTTACAGGAAATGTTCTGATTATTGCACTCTTTCTCTTTTTACTAAGTGCCTTACTACCAGGGATACTATCCATTAACTTCTTTGGGTTAATGTTTGCCCTCTGAATGAATTTCATCTGCCTCAGCTCTGAATTCTCCTCAGCTGACATCCAGCTGAGGAGAAAGTGTTGTTTGGTAGCTGTCCCCCTTGTAGAACAAGTGGTGCTTCCTCAGCAATCACAGAAAATCAAAGAGAAGGGACAAAACTCCATAAAGATGAGACTGATCACTCTTGTCATTTTAGACCAGATCCTGGGGTGTGTTAAGATTGCTTTAGTGGAACAACCAGACCAGCTTCTGCATCCATAGTTCTGGGTTTCTTTTTAGATACTTCCATTCTGGATATAGTTTGTGATGTTTTATTGAGTTTGATAGCAAAACTGCAAAAACTCTTGTTGCTCTGAGAACTTCTAAGAAAGTCCTAGAAGGCTGAAGGTTTTTATGTATTTACTATTCGCATAGCTAAATGGCTAATTTGAGTAATTCTGCTCTTCCTGGTAGTGCTACCAGACAGGACTACCACAAGAACCACTGCTTTCTGCATTACAGCTTGAGAAGTAGAAAGGTGAAGAAAGATAATCCTTTTGGCCAGCTGCAGCAACTCGATGTAGATTTAATATCTAGTTACTTCTAGTTATGAACCTAATAAGCAAAAGGTAGGCATATTTCCTAGTGAAGGTGGGAGGTGGAAGAGATACCTGCTGAAATTATTCAGTAATTCAGTAATGCTGAAGTTATTCAGTTATTCTAGGAAGTCCCTGAGGTGAAAATAGTTGGAATGCAAAAGACTGTAATGTGAGTTTCCTCTGTTCTTACCATTTCCAAGACATCCATTTTTAACTGCTATTGGAGAAAGGGCACTCACTGATAAGACAGACCTTTTACCAGTTCAGTCTGGTAATTCTACATTTTTACAATATATATCCCTACTTCTGAAATGGTTACTTTTTCCCTCTTGGAGTCCATCATAACTAAATGGAATGTCAGTGTAGGCCAAACATCTCTTAACAAAATCTCAGTTTTGTGTAGATATTGGGAGCTACCTTTCAAGTGTAATGAATAAGAGAAGTAGGACTGATTCCTGTCTCAATAGATTAAAACTGATACAAATGATCTCACTGTCACACAACTAGGTCATAAGTGTGGTGCAGACTTTGTAAAGATCAAAGAGCATGGCTGCTTCAAAGCATATTTGCTTCCTGACATATACAGTTACAGAGAGTCATTGCTGGCCCAGAAGTGGATCTGTGCAGTCTTCAGACCAAGACATAACAAGATACAGCACTATAAGAAATAATTGAAAACAACAAAGTATACTGAGCTTCCTCAGGCTTATTGGTATCAATGGTACTTGGGAGGATTGAGTCTGAACAGCAAGTCCAACACAAAGATTACTATTTGTACAACAATATAATCTCTGAGAATGCTTTTATTAACAGAATCTTTTGGGTTCAAGAGGAATGTCTGTAAACAGTAGTACAGTCACTTTGCGACAAGAGTCATCGCTTGAGATGCAGATACTCTTAAGATGCAGTACTCTTAAGTCACTTCTGTGATTGATATGGAATAGTGATGCAATGTGTATCTTTTATGCCCAATAAGGAGATCTCACTCTTTGCTATAAGAGCACTTATTTTTTTTTTCACAAAATAAAATGCATTTTGCATTTCTTTTTCTGATTCAGGATGAACATCCTGCAAAACCTGTCTCCTCCATTTATCCTTGTTCTTGATATTTCTGACCAGGAATGTCTAGATGTGACATAAATTATGGGTCCTTAAAGCTGGAAATGCATTTATGTTGGCTTATGCTGCATGAAAACTAGTTTGCCAGACTTCATAACTACTCTCTGAATGACTGCTCTGTGTTTCTATAATGTATGGATCACGATAGCTAGACAGCAGTTTTGATGTGTCCATTCCTCTGTCCCCCAGGGCTTCTTGGAGTTTCTATCTTTCATCTATCTGTTTAGTATCAACTATTGTTCTTTTGTTTTAGCTCCTTTGAATGAGGACTATCCTTTTTTTTTAGTCACTTTTTCAGTGCCTATAAGAATGAGATTTTCATCTTTCACCGAGTTTCTACATGCTACTGCATTCAGGCAATGAAGAGAATCTGTTCACTTTGCTGTCCTTGATACTTATTTAACAAAGGGATGCAAAAGAAGTAACCAGAGGCAGCTGTTCTTCTAATGCAAATGGGCTGAGCTTTATTGCCACCAGTAGAGTTATGCCAAGCTTTACAGTCTCATGGCATGTCATATATGTTTTGCCTTCTGTACTAATCTATTTGAAAGCATTTTCCTACATTCAAATCCTTACTGTGGGAAAACAGTGAGTTTTTAACTGTTACCCTCTAAACACCTAATCACTTGCTGCACATTGGTTTCCTATGCTTCTCTTTTTAACCTCTTCCTCGTGACCGATGAGGATAGTTTCAGTTTTGAAGATAAGGTTTTTTTACAATGATGTAGATGAAGAAAACAGCATTTTAAAGATCTGAGCAGACTGGGACATGCGAATGTTTCAGTCTATAAAAGTATCACATGAGAAAGTATAATTGCATGAGTGCAAACTTGGGTAACATTAAATGCATAAAATATATGGAAGTGGTCTCTTGATTTGACATTAAGTTTACATTAGTTAAAAAATAAAAGCAGCTGCTTTGCCATCATAAACAAAGAATTCAACATTTTCCCTTATCCTCTTGCCAAGCTGCTGCTTAGTCTTATCTTTTAATTAAACCTGAACTTTAAAATAAATGTGTCTAGCATGCCAGTTTATTAAATGACATATCAGTACGCGCACAGCATTCTCAGCAATTAGCATTCCGTATAGAGGTCTCTGTTTTATTTTTCTTTTTTTTTTTTTCTTCTCCTTATGGAATAGACAAATTAAAGATCCCAACTTCATTGCAATTTAGAGTTTTAAGTCACTGATCAGAAGGAAATAGAAATTAAAGTCTTATGCTGATTTTATTTTTTTTAGTTTGTGCTAGCTTTATTTTCTGCCACAAAGCCACATACTCTCCACTTCAATTCTGTGTGGTAAACAGAGTTGTTGGTCACAAGCAGTGCAGAGCAGAATAGCAGTTTCTAGATCTGACCTTGATAAGGAACTCACATCATCGTCTTCATTTTTCCAAATGCAAAATTTTGGTCTGACACAACTCTATTTCCAAACCACCAAATCATTAAATCAGATTGTCATTTTTTTTTAATAATTAAAATCAATTTCATTGATTTCATTTCCAAGGACCAAGAATCTGGGGATAAAACTCCAATCCAGTGAAGCCAGTGAGAGCTTTAATGAAAACTGAAGGCCAGTTTTTATAGGGGTCTCAGACAGGATTGAACAAAACCACAAATCAGTCCCTGGATTACTGTGCAAGCTCTCATTTATGAAATAGATTGAAATAAGTTATAAAAAGTTTTAGCTATCTATTCAGGGAATGGAAATGAAACTTAAGCATTTAAATGACCAAGCCCACTACACTAGAAGCAAATCCAGAATAATGCATTCAAAGAATGCAATTCCTGTCTACAGTGCTGTTCATCTACATCATTCAGGCTGGTCCCAGCCTAGAAATGAACTTAATTTGGTCCCAAACTAAAAATGCAGATTGGAACATGTACTTTGCTGGCTTAAGTCTGAAGTACTTGTAAGTAGTAGACATGTAACAGAAAGTCCAGATTAGCCCTTCAGATAGCTAGTTGGCTGAGGAGATACTTCTTTTTTTTTTTTTAACTATTGTTAGTTTACCTACATTACCTCAAAAAACCCCACATGGATGTGGATTTTGGATTCTTTCAGAAAAACAAACAAACAAACAAATAAAAGCAAAGTAAAAATCTAGGCATTCTGAAATAAGAAAGGAAAGTGATAATGAGAAAGCAAATGAAGATTCCAAATGATGGAGGAAATTTTAATCAGTTGTATGTGCTCATTTTCAATAAAAATGTCTAATGAGGACATGGAAATCAAATCAGTATAGTTCTACTGGAAGCAAGAAAATAACTAGCAACATGAGATGAGAAAGAGCAAAGGGTAAACAAAGTGATGCTTAATGAGAATGTTAAAGAACAAATGATAAACAGGCAGGTTCCTACAACATACCCTGAGAACCCTGAGAACAAGTCTAAAATTCAAGAAATTATTATTTTATAATTCATGGGAGCCAAGAGACTTTCTTAAGAGTCTGGGAAAAGTGTATTTGATAGCTATATAAAACAAGAGTGAGAAATTACTGCATAATTACTTTAATAGTGATCATTCTGGAAAATATATCAACAGAAAATAGGAAGTGTTGAAAATATTGTGTAGTATCCAACTGCGATATACAAATATATGTTTGTAAAAGGTTGATATGAAAGTGTATAAGCATTTGTTTAAAAAATTGACACCAACTAAATGTAACTCCATTCTCCAATAGCATTTGTATTACCAACATCTTAGAAATAGCATAAACATTGGAAGGAAATGGAGATGGTTAGGCCTTGGTCTTTATTCCATTTCTAAACTAGAATAGTATTCATTAAAGCCAAAGGGAGTTTTCCTCATTTGAAAAATGAATTAGATAAATTAAATGGGTAAAATTCATGATTTGGATCTCTACTGAAAATGTTTGTTTTTTTTTCAGAATCTTTTCTCTTAAGTCAGTGGTAAAAAAGTAATTTCTTTGATTTCAAATGAGAGAAAGTAGGCCATTTCTAGGTATTTTTTAACATGCTATCATACAACAGAAATTTGGCCTCCTCCATATTAAAGGAGGAGAGGCTATGTAGTAGTCATTTTGGTTACTTAGTTAAGGAATTATTTTCTCTTAAGATAGCCCTGCCAGCTTACTTCTTGCCAAGTTACACACTCATTTTATTCTTCAAGAATCTTCATCATATCTTTGAAATATCTCTCAATGTTATGCAATATTAGCAATGTAACCATTGCTCAGGTATGATAGCTGTACCTTTTCCACATATTAAAAGCAACATCTAATGCAAACACTGCTTTTTGGATTTTTGCCTAACTAGATGTCATGACATGGATGTCTTTAGCAACCTACAAACACTTTGCCTTCAAGTCAAAGCATGATAATTTGCTGAAATATTTAGGAAAGAAGGAAATGTCTTGTAGCTACCATTAGGATAGTACACAGTGCTTACAATAGCTTTTCTGTTCTTTTCTTCTACATGCCTGCTTTTACTCAGTCTCATTTTCAAGATAACATTTTGGAATACATCAGTTACTATGATTATGCTGAAATGAATTGGTAGTTCATGAAATGTATTATCTCTCGTTTCCAGAGTTGAATTACCTTTCTTCAGAAAGGAACAAATAGTTGCAAATGTAATGTCTGTTAATCATGATAATATATAAATTGAACAGCTTGCCAGGATTACTATTATTATTTTGCTCTGCAGGCATGGTAGATATCTCCTTTAGCTTTCCATTGTAGATTGTACTCCTCATCATGGTTCAAAATAAAATTTATAACTTATGCCTGTAAAGAGTGACACTGGTCAGCAGTACTAACAATACTTCATTGTTTGTTGTATGAGAAATTAGAAAATATAAAATTTTTAACCAAGTTTTACACATTAGTCTCACCATATACCCATGCATTTAGGTCCTCTGTTCAGTAAGACAGACATACCACAAAAAATATAGATCAACTTTTTTTAATGTCACTGACCTCACAGCCGCCTTCACATTGAGTGTCACCAATAAATCTTGGAATCTTGGAGAACATTTGTACTAAAAGGAAGAGTGTTTTAAATCCTGTTCCTTGCACTCATTGCCTTGAGGAGAAGTGAGTAATAGCAGCAGCCAGTCTTTCTCTGCGTGCAATTATTAGCCTGCAGCAGAATCTGGTCCTGCTTGTCCCATCTGCCAGATGACCTTTTTCCACACACCCACTTTTTTTTTTTTTTTTTTTGTCCAAGGAGGAGGAGGAAATTCACCTTCCCTGTTGTTGAAATCATTCTGATTAAATACTAGATGGTCCAGAGAGAAATGAGCAGAAATTTCAGTTTGTGTCCAGCTGAATATTTGGGACTAAATATTCAATGCAGCCAGACTAGCATCTAAATTAACTAAATTAACACAATTCTGTGCTTAATTTTTCTGTCTATTCCGCTTTAGTTCTCTGTTCTGATGGTCACTGACATACTGCATGAAAAAGGAAATGGTTTTGGTGGGGGCTGTGGATGAGTTTGTCTGCTTGAAGCCAGCTATGCAGCACACTCGTATGGCAGCTGTTGGTTCAAATTCAGGCAGGCAAAAGAGAATAAGGTAATGGCCATATTCCACTACTTATGTGTAGAGAAAGTAGCAAAGGGTTTTTTTGAACTTATTGATGATGTAATGAGATTTGTGTCTGAGAGTTGGAGTCAGAGCACCGAAATCTTTAGTTATAGCACTGTTCTTTCATTCTGAGGCAATTAGACTCCAGTAGCTTATGGAAAGTTGTGTCATCTCTCCCTTGTCTGAAACCTTGGAGACAAGAAATGGCTTTTTGACAAGATATTTTTAGATTCTGTTGTAGAGAAAGTTTCTTAAGTTTTGTCTTTGGATGCAAGAATTTGATCTGGATGGTGAATAGCTGTTCTTGGTGGATTTGATGATTGTCCTTTTCTGTTTCTTCAGGACTTTAATCATACTGCTCTGAACACTACTAACACAATGTCAACATTCAGTTCCTGGATTCTCTGCTTAATCTAAATTAGACAAAATCTAATATTTTTTTGGTGTGACCCACAACTATCAGTGTGAGTTTTCCTCATCTTTTTAAGAGTATGAACTAATGGGTGAGCTAAACAAGCACTGAAGTACGTAAAAATATCAGGAACAGCCACACTGGGTGAATCAAAAGTCCACCTAGCTCGGGATCCTGTCCTTCATGATGGTCAGCAGCAGTTGTCTGTGGAAGAAAATCTGATTCTGGGAGACATAGAGCAGTAATTCTACAGAACACTCTCCCAGCTTCCAACCATTCTTGATTCAGGGACTTCCTAAACCAGGAGAGGTGTCTTTGAGTTCAATTGTCCTGCAGTGGGGATTATCTTCTGTGAATTTGTTTGCTTTGGAATATGTGGACCATCTGCACATCAACAACAAGCCAATTATACTGATGACATGCAGGAAGACCAAGTTGGAAAATAATCTATGAACAGCTTAAAAATGGCAGAAAATAGCACACAATCTTAAAAAGTAATACAAAGAGTTGGTCCTGGCACTCAGTGCTGTCATCCAAGAAAGGGAGAGGAAAATAAGCATGGTTTAGTTTTCAAAATAGAAGAATGATTAAATATATAAAACCAAAGTGTTTTACTGAGTTACTGAGTTACTTTAAGAAGCAGTTTTATCATCATTATCAAATCTTATTCCACTTGCTCTCTATGTTGTATGTTACCTGAAGCACTAAGAAATCCAGAAAAAATGTACCATTTGTGAGCGTATTGCTTATAGGACATACCTAGCTTTGCTAGCTTGAGCCCTAAAGTAATGTGTCTATCTAGTGTTTTTAAAATCAAACAATTCATGCATATTGAGACATTACCTAACAGACATTACATTAAAACTAATATCTTGTATACATGTACACACACAAAATTAAATTGTACTGCTTATGAATGTGATTTTTGCAACCCACTCCCTAAAGTGAAAGCAATGCTGAGAAAAACTTCTTTGCAGTATGTTGGAAAGCTCACCAGAACGAGATCCTTAACGTAGTCCAAGAATAAAAACATAAAGCTCCTAAAGCTGGGTGAGTCAAAGTAAATCTGCATGCATGCATGCAAAGAAGTCTTTTTTGTTGTTGTTGTTGTTAATGGCTTTTGAGTTTTCTAGGCTTGAAAACCTGATGTAATAAATCAGCTTTAAAGTGCCTTTATTGGATCATACAAATTTTAAATAAGTTCAGAAATGAAAGAGAGTGAGGAATTATTGCCCCAGTAACAGTGTAGCAGTACTATAATCCCTCAGAGATGTTGTGGAAAATCATCCCTTATCATGACAGAAAGACATTATTAGCATATGTTACTGGTCCATGAGATTTAACTGTTCATGGTATGTTTGGTGAATTACTTTTTACTAAGCTGTATTTCTGTATTCCTTTTTCTTTTCTTCACAGTTTCTCAGCTACTTCTATCCTCTCTAAAATCCCGTTAAAGTTTCACTTTGCAACTGCTAGCTTTCTTCCTTTTTCTCTCACTATAATGTATTCTCCAACTTCTGCATGGAAGACTAAATGAAAGAGTTCTGAACACTGGCTTAAGGATTTGCATTTGGCTGAGGATGCAAATTGCCCGTGATTATAATCAAAATGAATATCAAGAAAAGAAGTACCAATCCTTGCTTGAGTTAGTGAGTCCAAGAGTGTGAACAGTAGTGGGTTGATATGAATTATCCTAGACTGGGATGGTCCTGTTTGTTTTTATAGGGAAAAATAAAAGCAATAATTAGATTTGTAGATTCATTATGTATTTTTTATTTCTGCATTGGAAAGAAAATTTATATTACCACAATCTTTTTTTTTTTCTGCGGGGATATTTACTGTATCCCAATAGGAAAGCAAAGTGTTTTAGCATCACAGGAACAAAAATTATTAATCTACTATGTCATATGTAGTGGTTTCCTCAGCTGATTACCTCCTTGCTCTGTACTTGCAGCAAATTGTATTTCTCTAGGGCCATATAGAGAATTCATATAAAAGTGCTTTACAGCAGTTCTGTGCTGTATCTCTTAAGTTGCCTCAAAGTCCACTGAACCTCTTTAGAGACTTTCTGAAGACTGCAGTGATATTTTGAATAATTTTCTGCACATTTTTGGGTGGAATGAGTGTGCATAGGTGCTCATGAATCCCTTTTCCCTGAAGACGTTCTAGCAGAATTTTTCTTCAAACTCTAATACCAGAGAATCTTGGATGCAATTTTAGTTTCTTTACTCAGACAAATGCAGAAAATTCATGTGCTCTCAGGTTTTGTTCCTCAACTTTCACAAATATTGAGAGTTCTAACATGCCCTGCATACTGCAATTTACTGATTATATCAAAGCAACTGAAATGTTAATCCCTTGTGAACCCACTGACTGTGTAATGAGAAGCTTCTAAAGTATTTCAGAGTTACTGAAACAGGTGTTCCGAAGGATAAGAATATCAGAATAAAGCAAGGAAAAATCGTATCGCAGAAGTTTTGCTTCAACAATCATTTGTACTGAGCAGATTTCCTTGTACCATCCAAGTTAGCATGTAGCTTCACATCATTTGGTTGTTTTTAAAGTCAATCTCCTATGCCCACAAGGTAGCAGGCTAACAATTCTGGAAGGTGAAAATATACAGTCCAAGCAATTACAATAGCAGTGGCAGAGCAGTTATCAGCCTTTCTGTTGAAGCTGCTAACCAGGGCACTAACCCTGCTGTTTGCTTTTACAAGACAGAGAGAGTTCTACCAGGAACTAGATGAAGGTCATCAGCACATTTCACATGGGTCATTGAATAGTGATCACAAGGTAGCAACTTTCATTCTGAATCAGTAGTGTAGAGGTAAAAAGCACGATATTTCATTATTAATGCCATGAGATCTCAAGGTATCCTGAGTTCATTTCTTCATTCTACCAGTTCTATGAACTCTTAAGAACCTGTTACTTTTTGGCATGGGCAGGTTGCTTTTCTTGATCTACCAAAATGGATTTTGAACCTTAAAATTTATCTCTCCTTACAGTAGCAAAAGAGATGTATGTGGAAGAAGGATTTTTTTGTTATATTAAAAAAAAATAGTTTTCAACGAACAAAGTGTATAAGGAAGAGAATAAGAAGTGTTCTTCATTGTATAATAATAGAGTAATAGAAATAAATAAGGAAAACTGCTATGAAAATCAGAAAAAAATATATCCAATCAGATGATTTATTTTAATTTCAAGAGCTATATACAATGTTTTATTATTATCTAGCTTTTTTTTCAGCATTTTGTGTTATGAGAGGTAGAAGAAAGGCAAGAAAAAAGAAATGAAGATCCTTTTGAAAGCACAGTGATAGAATATGCCATCTCAAAGAGTCAGCAACATGCCAAGGTTTGGATGTTTTTATGTGTTATGCATTGCAGAGGGTTCAATATCTAGCAGGCTTAGCTCTTAAGTGACAATCCAGTAGATCAAGAACTCAGGCTCTGATGTGAGTTCTTATGTGATCCTCATATGAGCTTTTAAAGACTGACACTGAGAGAGACATATGTGCATGGAATTAGAGCTGTAGATCAGCTAGACCATTTTCTTTTTGGATTTGATTAGCTTTCAGTGCAGGAAACGCCACCTATATTTACCTTTATAAAATGACAGCATATGCTTGCAGAATTGACTAGTGATGCTGTAAAGTAAGGCAATATGATTGTTGTATGGGATTTTCTTTCCCAAGATGTCTTTTTAAATTTCAAATTTCCCAATAATAAACCAGAAGAGAGTAACTCATGAGATATTATTTCTTGAATGTGTATCTATCTCTCCTTTGGCTAAAAGCAGTTATATGTATCTGAAGCAGTTGTATGTATCTGAAAATATTTGTCTCAAACAGGAGATCTTTCATGATGGTGTTTGAGATGCATACTTGGAATCATACCTTTCTGACTTTCATTTAAATAGACCGTGAGCCCAAATCTGTCTTCATTAAACCTGATTTTTGAATATCTTCCCACCGTAAGAGTTGATTCATCATTTTTACTAACTAACTTCATAAAGGTAGCTGAATTCATGATGTTTCAGATATGACTCTTAATATTATGAAAGATGCTTCTACTCTTGCTTTATTAGTCCCATGTTGTTATTGTCTTTTGTCTTGACTGAAACCTTCAGAGCTGAGTTCCTAATGAGTTTGAGGCAAACCTAGAATTGACTTAAGTGACATTATTTATATCCGTCTAGTCATCAGGCAAAATGATCCCACTGCTTCCTCAGGGGTAATAGAGCTCTACAGCTCCAAAGCTGTATCTCCCAGGAGCAGTCATTCATAGCCCATAGTCATTCAGGTAATACTTAGGTGAAGATATCTCTGTCTTCAGTAGATGGCACATGATTCAAAGATTTGTGCTGACGTCAGATTGCTGCCTGGATTCAATGAAGGCTTTTCAGTAGTTGTCTATGCCCTTGCAGGGTGATTTTTCCTTGTTAAGACTCTTACACCACAACCAAAAATATGTTTTTCTGATTTCTTTTTTTAAATGGAATCTTTCATGGAAACTTTATGCCATAAGGTAACTAGAAATAAAAAGTCGTTTCCTATAACCTTTCCTCAGAAAAGTGAATACATCCCTTTGTCTTTTATTAAATGCTATATACAATATGTGGCTAGAACAAATGAATGAATTTTTGGAATCTAATAACGAAAACAATGACTCAAATATAAAGTTCCTTGGGACCCGAGGAGGAAAGAAGTTTCATTATAGCAATAACCATAAAAAAAAATAACAGCAACACCTCTACCGCCAATAATAACAGAACATGAACTGACAGTATCTTTTTTTTTTGTAAAACATATTAAAAATCATAAATATTTTAACATTTTGTGTTCAATTTAATATTTACTGTCATACAAAATGATAAATTTCACTCGCTAGAATCCATACCTTAGCAGTATACTTTGCAGAATCACAGAATCATTGAGCATACTAGGAGCATATGCTTATTCTTCCTCTTTTTCACTTTTTTTATTGGAAGAGTGCGTCTCTACTGCTAGCCTGTAAACACGGGCAAACAATTTGTCTATCCCATACACCTCAGTAATCCATCAGTGTGGGATCAGCACAGGATTTTATGGTTTTGCAAAATCACCTTGAGGTATTATCAATCAAGCATGATCAATCAATCATCAGGCAATACTTTCACATTTTTAGGCAGCCTCACTTTGTTCCTGTCTTCCATCAGTCTCCACAGCAAAGAACTGCCTACAGGGTCTTTTGCAGAATAAACTGAAAGAAAAAAGCTCTGTTTATTTTCTCAAATCTTTCTAATCAATGTAACACAGTATTTTTCTGAATAGCAATTGACTAAAATTGAAAAACATGGAAGACCTGTTTTTTTGTCAAGTTCTTACTATCATTAAAGCTTAAAGAGCTTCTGAAAAACAATCTAACTTGCAAGTGTCTGTTTTTAAAACTCGATAGAGAAGATGGTTTGGCTTCAAAACATACTTAGGCAAAGCATTTTGGCTGCATTTTTCTTACTTCCTTTATATTTTACAAAAGAATAACAAAATTTCTGTTCTTCTCAGAACTCAGATTATTTTCCTAAACAACCAGAATCCATTCTCTACTCCTGGCATATTTTAGAGGGAAGACTTTTGGGCCAGCCTATGTCACCATCCCAAAGCACAGAAGTCTGCCCACTTTCTCCTCTCTGAAGGACCTGTGCATGCTTGAGTCTGGGCATAACAGCAGCTGTCACACCTAGTTACTTACAGTGGTAGCAGGGTATAAGTGCTCCCAACTCAAAATGGGGATGTTTCTGCATTTCTGAATGCGTAGATTTCAGACCTTTGTCTTTTTTTGCTGTCCATTTAGTTTGAAAATGCATCTGCTGGCTTCCTTGAAACTGGAAAGAAATGTTCACCAGGCACCAAAAGTGCCTTTTGCAGGTTTCTTGCCAGATCAGGGCCTAGATGCTGGATATCTCCAAGACAGGAGAGAATTGCTTGTTCCCATTTTCTCCTATTTCCTCAGCTGTGGTTGGGTACCAGTGTAGCACAGCACTAGGTCTGGTGGCCGTGCCCTGCAGCCAGGAAACACTTTGTGGCCTCTGTGTAGTGCAGGCTCCAAAACCAGCACAGACAGTGTGCTGGGTCTCACATCTTTGATTTGTAAGCCATCATTTATTTTACTGGTCTTTTTTCATTTCATTCACAGGAATAAGTGTTTCAGTTAAACCTTTTCAGAGTAACACTAAGCTATTGCTAGTGCTTATTAAACCTGCTTCAGAATTCAGGCTGAGAAAACTTTTTCCATAAAGGCTAACCACAAAGCTGAGGAAAGAAGGGCTCACCTACTGCTCTAAATCTCTCATATAAGATCAAAGCTGTAACTAGGCCTGAATGCTTATGTTGGCACACCATCATATACCACCATTTTCTTTTGCTCTTTTAACACAGGTAGGAAAATGGCACTCAAGGAAGCTTTTGGAAAGACTCTGATTGATATAAATAGCGAATGTTTTGAATGGATAGCCACTGCTGTGTTTTATTACAAAGACTGAGTGAGTAGTGGGTTCATGGTAGGGCTTAAAGCGTGACGGCAATTCAGCACCTTCTGGGAGGATTTAGAAGTTTGCTCTTAGATGGCTTTGCATGCTCTCTGGGAGTTTTATCTGGGTTCAATAGTCTTTGAATAAAGAGGAGTGCAGTCTGTGAGGGAACTTCAGTGTACTGTGAACCCTAAATTGCTGAGAAAATTATAGATGGGAAGCTTCCAAGGTACAAGATGAAACTGGAAATAAAAAGATATATTTTTAGTCAGCATATGAGAAGGGCTTGTGAGAGCTTCAGAGGAGTAATGAGGTGAAACAATATCTAAAAATTGGGAAATACGAGGTGAAGATTTCATCTCTCATCGCTGTCTGCTCAAAGGCAGAAGAAACCCGTTGAATACTGTGGACAGTCATGTGTGCACACACCTCCCCAAGAGAGACTTCTACGTAAATAAATTAGAAATATGTTTGCTGAAATCTGTTTTATTTTTCACTGTCTTCCTGAGATTGAGTACATTGTATGCCAATAATTGTTTTACAATTGTGCAGTGCCTTTTAAATCAAAGGCTCCTACATTTATTTGCAAACTGCATATAAAGGTGACTTTAACTACCACTTAAAAATCTCTGAATCATATTTTAAATATATTTTCAGTGAAGCTTTTCTTCATCTAAAAGAAATACAGCCAGAAATGCTATATATGGTCAATGACCTGTGTATCTAAGGGTGATTATATGCCATAAATTCATGGTGGGCAACATACTGATTGCATAACCCATGGCATCTAGAGTTTATTGGTCAGTAGCATGGGCTGTAAAACAGAGGTAGCGTGGTCTCAAGTTGAATTTCAATATTAATGTATTTTTACTTACTCAAATTACATCCCTACAGGGACTATGAGTATTGTACCATTCTATCAACAAGTAAGATACATGCCCTAAAGAGAAGAAAAGACTTTGTACTTTCTCTCATCAGTGGAAAAATGATTTTACGTGGACTAGTAAAGATAGCAACAGTTGTCCTAAAGCTTAAAGTAATTTATGCAGAAATTTCCCAGTTGCTTGTGTCAGACTGTCAGGTGGAAGACAGCATGTAAAAATAACTCTAGCTTAAGTTCTGAGAACTAAACTCTTGAAACTTTTGTCAATAACAAAAACACAAAAACAAGTAGCAGCAGTAAAAGTATAGTAATGCTAGTAGCTGAAATAGACAATTTGATTTTATCAGCTGTAGTCAGTGAAACAGATCACTTGATTGTAACAGCAAACTGAGTAATATCAGTTATCTTTGTTCTAAGATTCACTATTAATTTAAATAATGCAAGAAACTTCTCACCTCCTAGGATGTATTATCACAAATATATTGGTTAATCTCCTGGTCAAGAGAAATGTTACAATTTTTGTTGTCCTGAGTTAATTACTTTTATACATTGGATGAGAACTGCTTTCTCATCTCATTGGATGAGAACTGTTTGGATGAGAACAGTTTTTAAGTTCTTTAAAGATGATAAAGATAGGGATGATGGAAACTCACTTTCAGTGTCGCATTATACTAGTATTTCTTCCACAGTCTGCTTAATAGTACAAACTTAAAATTAGAATAGACTGATTATGTGTGACCTAAAATTTATGACATCATCTATTTATTAAATGGTTAGTTACAATAAAAATTCTATAACAAATCCATAAAAGTAATTCTTACCTATCTCAAAAGACCTCATGGAAAAGCAGAAAAAGTGGAAATAGGTTTCTCTTGGTGATATATGCCAGCTTTCAACTGCTTGACTTCGTGTTTTGCCCTAATAGAAGAATATTACCTTTACCTGCTTCAGTTAGTTTCTTTAAAAACATTTCAGGAAATTATAAGCAATTTGAATGATGAAAAAGCTGCATATGTTATTCTGTAGTAAAACTTACTGTTTATTAAGTAGGGCAAAATTGCTGGCTTCAATAAAATAGTTTATCTTCAAATTTTAGTTCTCACAGTCTTTTTGAAATTCAATGGATTTATTATGTCCATTCCTGCTTGTAATTAGCAGTGTGAAAAATGTCTTCTTTGTATAAACATAGGACAAATTCTCCAAGCCCTTCAAATTTAGACTTTATTAAGGATAAGCATTAAAGTACCCATAAAGAATTTTTAGAACTGATATCAAAAGTAAGACTGTCACCCAGATTATATTTCTGCAGTCTCTACTTTCTGAAGATCCTCACTGCTTTTTAGAGTGAATAGCTGCTAACAGTATCAAATCTTTACAAAAATGAGCCTTAGTGAGCCTCAAGATGTAAGATTCTCTCCCCCACCCCTGACCCAGGAATTCACTGTCATAAAATCACAGAAATGACATTTGCAGAGCCTATGGCATAGTAAGGATAGAATGGCTCCTAGAAATTTGAGGTAAGATAGCTTTGCAACTCTAAATAATACTTTACAATATCAATTGAGGTGGAAGTCCTTGAGACGCTGGTAAAATTTTTACTCAAAGGAGTTCACTAGCTCCCGAAGTTTAATCTGATAAATTCCTGGAAAAGGTCACTCAGTGAAAAGCAGCTTCGCTCTATACAAATAGTACCATGTGTGCTTCATGCTAGCAATGCCCAGGAACTGTCTGTGGCTTCTCAGAGTACTGAATGACACTACAAATGTGCAAACTCATAGTAGTAAGATTCAGCATCTCCAGTTTTCTATTGGTCAGTGTATAGCTACCAGTCATTCATTATTCCTTATTTTTCTGAAGATTCGTTAGACTTTCAGCAACTATAATCTCAGATGCAACTGATGCTTGTAGAGGGAGATTTCTGGTTCAAAAAAGATTCTTTTTTTTTTTTTTCATGTGTTTCTCTTCTATAGTTGTGCTCGGATACTGTTTTGGAAAATCAATGCAAAAGAGATTAAAAAATCTAAACAGCTCAAACTCCTTTGGATACCTCTCCTTCCTCTCCCCAGAAGACTGCAGAACAAAATCTTACATTCCCTGAACAGCTCTCCTTAGCTCCTCGGTCGTTTACATCCTTTCTTTCCATGGCATACATGGTGCATATTTATTAAATGGAAGAAATGCTTTCTGAGATGTTGCTATAACCAGCATCCTCTCTTATCCTACCGTAGCAGCTCAAGCAGATCTTTTGTGAATTTTTTGGAGGGTCCTATTAATGTTCCTGTTTCTGTTTCTATTCCTGATTACCATTAATTGGTAAAAAAGCCTCGTCCCTGTGGCTACATTTGTGCTGCTAATTAACATAAGGCCAGAGGCCATTCTTTAGTTGTCAGGCTAAGTTACACATAGACAACTAACTATGTCCAAGCCCAAAGGCACTTGACCTTGTGTATCCTTTTGGTCCCATGTGGCTGTAAGGCAAATTGTTATTTTATTTGCGTTTTCTTTCAGTATAAAGTGCGAGGATTATTTAACAATCTCTTGGGAAAGTGTTTTTATAGCAGGAAACTGAAATGAGGTTGCATGCTTTTGAGCAAGAGGCAACTAGGAATTTAGAGGTACTAAGCTCAATGGAACTGTGTTGGGGTAGTGCTCATATGAGATTTCACCCCTGATTTGCACGAGATTATTCTGAGGAATTTTGCAGCAGGTTAGAATTCCTCAAGGTATTTTCAATAAAATAAAATAAAAAATAAATAAAGATCATCAACAACATGAAAAAAAAATTGGTAATGAATCCTAACTCTACTTTGTTTTAAAGAAGCAAAGATTAGTCATTCCGCAGAGAGCACATATCAGCAAATGTACTGAAATGCAATGTTTTCAGATCCTTGTTGCTGCAACAGTCAAGATGATGCCAAACAAAAACCAGGAAGAAATTTTAGCAGTTGGAAAATATGTCCTGAATATACCATAATATATTTCTGATGGTTTTCTGATTCTTCTTGGGCATTATTCATATTTGATTTTAGTAGGAGGCATAAAACTTAATCAGAGATGGAATCTACTTTTTTTTTTTCTTTAAAAACATCAACAAAAAGTTACTGTGTCAAGATACTGAGCCTGACTCCTATCCTTTATACAATTCACATGAAAGTCAAGGGGAATTCTATTGATTTTCAGTGCCGTTAAATCAGTGCAAGAGAAATTTAAATTGAGGCTGTTGTAGACAAGATATTAGACTAAAACTTGTCAGCCATTTACGTAATCTGGCAGCATTCTATGTAGTACAGAATAAATAAATGCAAAAGATTCCTATTTCAACCTGTGCGAAGGCAGCCACTGAGAAATTAACATTTAAGAAGTTCTTCATAGCATGAAATCATTCAGAAACTACACTGGGGTGAGGAAAAGATTATATGGCAAGTTAACTCAGAATACTTTGTATCACACGTGGAGATTCAAGAATACTGGTTATTTTAGTCCAGATAAATTTGGTTTAAAATGAGCAATGAAGAGCATATGAAGAAATGAAGTTGAAAGAAGAAACTCAGAATTTGACATTTACTTGCTCCCCTTGCAGCCACTTGTTTTTCCAGGTCAGTGAATTCTTATAATCTCTTACTAGCAGATGGAAACTAGATGAACATCTGGAAGGAAGAGACTACTGAAGATGTTTCCTTCTAACTGATACTGTGAATAAGACTCCTGGAGTCCCTTAGAAATTGCAGGTGTCTTGTAGGTGTGTGTTATTTTCACTATACATTGCCTCTTGCCTTCTGAGCTTTGGCCTGTAGTATGTTCTATGCAGGAAGAGCAATTATATATTGCACAAAATTGCTTGCTAGGAAATTTAGCAGGAGTTTGTTAGTAAAGAGTCAGTCTGTGCAAGAACTGTCTTTTGTAGATTTTTAATGAAAATTTTCAGCAAAGGGAAGAAAATAAAAAGATATGGGTGAGAAATTTCTTTCACTTTAACTTCTTTTTAGCAGAAAAATAAATTTAGACTTCATGACAATTGGATACTTTTCAAAATCTTTTATTTCAAAAAATCTTTCACACCAAGTGAAATTCTTACCAAGGTAAGAATTCAGCCCCTTCCCCCAAGCAAGATGAAACCCGATGGAAGAAATTAGGGCCAATAAGTGTTCTATTTTCAAAGTACATCAGATGTTCTAGTAAGAAATATTATTTTTCCATTAAAATGATCACTCTGGAAAAAAAAAAGAAACACTTCATGGTTTTTTATTAATTTTTATTAAAAGTAAATTTGTATTTGGAAAGTTATTCATTTTTAAACCATGCAGAAGCATTTTACATGGCTGAAATCAGAAACAAAACATTCTATTGAAAAGAAACATTTTATTTTTATCACCTATGAATGATTTTCATTTACCTGTCTTTTAGTTTTGAAAATCCCCCTTTTGCTTCACTGAGCTGATTGTTTTGTTAATTTTCCTCAAAAAAAATCCATGATTTCCCCAAGTATTCCTTTTTAGCCTGCATTCTGTCCTATAGCCCGCTTTCTGTGTTCAGATGCTAAGAATTAAAGCTCTTTTCCATTGTCAGTTTTCACAGCCCAGTGTAATATCGCCTGTCATTTAGCCTTGTTGCATACAGTCACTGACAAATGCAAAGACCTTTTTGTAAGACATAGCTTTTTTCCTGTTCTGTGTCTCTCCTGATGGTCCCATTAAACAATACCAAATCTGCCTTTGATTTCAAAAGGACTGGGGTTTGGCTCATCTTTGATATGATCTAATCAGCCTGATGGTATGCAGCAATATGGTGCTAAATGTACAGATTGGAAAGAAACTGCTTTTCAGGGGGATGACACTGTACGTTGTCACATCAATCAAGACTCATTAAGAAGGGAGTAAATTTGTCAGTATTCCTCCTTTTGTTACCACTGCTCTGTGTGCTGGCAGCAGTGAACTGTCTAGCAGCAGAACAAATGCTGAAAAATGGTATGTGACTAAAGTGTAAAGTCAAATGTGGGTTTTCAGTCATACTAATTTTATTAAATGTCTATAAATACCTCAAGGGAGCGAGTGAAGAGGATGGGACTGGCTTCTTTTCAGTGATGGCCACTGGTAGAACTAGAAGAAATGGCCACAAACTGAAGCACCAAAAGTTCCACAGGAACTTAAGGAAAATTTTCTTAACAGTGAGGGTGACAGAGCCCTGCAACAGGCTCCTCAGAGAGGTTGTGGAATCTCCTTCTCTAGAGATCTTTAAACCCGCTTGGATGCAGCTCTGTGCCATATGCTCTAAGTGACCCTGCGTGAGCAGGGGGGTTGGATCTCTAAAGGTCCCTTCCAGCCTAAAAGATTTTATGTTTCTGTGATTCTAAAATCAATGATAGATGCACAGTTGAATACCCATTAAGCCATGTTATCCTCAAGGACTGTTATTGTGTGCTTATGCTACAGCTAACACAATTACAGAAGGACTCTCATTAATTCCATTTGGATCAGACTGTAGGACTTTGTGGAAGGTCTGATGCAGGAGACATCAGTCGCATTATAGAGGGCTGAAAATTAAGGAATGAGGGTTTTGCTTCTAACACAGCTATGGCTCCTTCTGAAATGTTAAACAACACTTGCATATCTCTCTGCACCCCAGGTTTTAACATACTTCAGTAAGTATATCTGAAAAATATTAACATGCTTATTTTTCCAAAATGACCTGAGATAGAGGAGGTTGCACACTGTAAGGAGTTTGGAGACCGCAAAGTGTCCTGTGGTGATTAATGTTCAAAACATAACATGATAGTTGGTGACAAAAATTATTTGGAAAAGGAGAAGCACAAAGAAAGTAATGTGATGGGACAGCAACAAGGAATGAAGAAAATAGCTGAGGATAAAAAAAGTCCCTCATGTTCAGAAGAGAGGATAAGGTCTGTAGGTTTTCATTTAGCTTAGAATTCATCTCTCTTCAAAGAGAAACTTTCATTTAACCTTGAAAACATCTTCTCTGGCTTTTTGAGTAAATTATACCTTAGATTGTCTAGTAAATGCGGTTTCTCTCAATAATGAGTGAACTTATGTTTCAAAAGAGTGCCTCCACTGGGCTTGCATGAAGTTACTTCCTTCTATAAGCAGGATTCAAAGATGCTGACTTGTTCTGTTTATTTTTATGCTTCCATTCCAAACATCTTTCAACATCTCTACCACTACTTACAGCAGTCAGTAATGATACTATCACAGAAGCAAAACCCTATTACAAGAGTATTTAATCCTAACTTCAAAATTATCCTTAAACTGAGAAATTTTATTTGTGAAAAATTATCTTCTGATCCTTTCTGTAGTACTGTTTTACAACTTGGTATAATTTCTGAAAATATTACTTAAATATTAGAAGGTAGTTTTTGAAGCTTTATCAAAATCTTGACTTCTTATTTCAGATCTTTGTCTATTTCAGTAAAATAAGAGCATTTACATTATTTATGCTGAAATTTAAAAGGTTTAATGTGATCTAATGCAAACCATCTAAAGTAAATCAGTAGTTTTGCTTTTGTAGTTGAGAATCATAAATCCATAAATCCATGTTTTTTCCCTAGATGGAAGAGCTGCATAATAAAATTAAATGGACAAAATTGAGAAAAGAGAAATAAGCCACTGACATTGTAGGTCATAAGAAGCCTGTCAGAATTAGTGTAATCTATAAGAAAAATCTATGTATAGTTCATAAACTGTGTTAAGAAATTGCTTAAAAATGACACTACCATGACAGCAGTATCATTAGCTATTACATAACCTCTCTAAGTAATACCTGTTCTTCTGGAGTTTCTTTGCTGAAATTTAAACCCAAGGAAATAGATAATGATTAAGAGAGCTTTCTTGCTTCTGGCAACATTATCACTATTATCCCTCTCATTGCAGAAAGTTATTGCATTATGGGCTAGTTTCCATCTGGTTGTGGAAATTACTCCAGAGAAGCCATGTGCTCACAAGAAGATAGTCTGCCAGCTTTTACCTGATGTGCAGTTGTGCGAGATGTTCTTCCTTGCCCAGAAGTTGTTACTCTGAATCTCCTCTTCAGATTTAGAGAGAGAAAAGCGCTGGGTGGTTCATTGCCCCTCCTGGTGATCAGGTCAGGAGGAATGGGCTCAGAGAGCTTACTAAGGAAAAAGAATATTTCCATCAACACATCAGATGCAGATGCTTTTATAGAGCAGACCCCAAAATGTTGTGCTTGGGAATGGACTGAAAATGTAGGTAACTATGACATGAAATATTTTCTGACTCTACAGGGAAATGAATTGCAATAATCAGTTTTGAAAACGGCAAAGGCTTTTCTTATCTGCAACCAGATAATTCTCATTCAAGTCTCTGCTTCGGGCAGGCAATTAGACACAGGTATAAGCATAAATAATAGAACTGCAGTTGAAATCTTGGAGATGATGAGACACTGTCTCAGTCTTTAGCCCACAGATAAATTACTGTCCTACTCAGTGTTATCTTGATCTAGGTCCTTTAGAAGCATGATGCCTAATGGTTACTTCTCATAAAAATTGATATCTAACATTGAAATATAGGTATCACATTTTCTTGTGGGGGAGATTTCTACAATATAACTAATTTCAGATGCTGATCATCCTGGTGCGGTATTCCAAATCTCATTGGAAATATGAAAGAAATAAAGGGATTTGAAGGATGCCAAATAACTTTTAGTAGTCTCCTC
>JAVCKT010103758.1:0-17768 GCA_032273925.1 Rhynchotus rufescens
TTTATTTTATTTTATTTTATTTTATTTTATTTTATTTTATTTTATTTTATTTTATTTTATTTTATTTTATTTTTCTTGCAACATTGCTCTATACAAAAATTGTAGGATTTGGCTCCGAACACTTAACTTTGAGCGTCTGGATCTTTTTGGGTAATTTTTTAAGAAGAGACAATGGCAACATTAAGCCAAGTGTTATGTGAAGACAGACTAGTTACAGTCAGTCCACGTAAACAAAAGGAGCTCATATATGAAGTGCTATGTCATAATATGTGGAAGTGGAGAATCAGACCTGCATCCTCACTAGGCACTCTGGGATTTATTAGGTATTATGTATTTATCCCTTAATGTTATTTTGAAGATAAGCACTAGCTGAGAACTCCCTCTTGTCCTATTTCCTAAATACCTGAAGTATTTCCCCTTCGGCTATCTTTAGAAAAACTTGGCTGTTTTTTTGAAAGATGATAGAGTCCCAGTGCTGGGAAACGAAGAACTGCCTTTTGTTGCAGAACTGGTTCAGCAGAGGGTCGTGGCAGGGACCGTCTCTCGGTCGAGCACAGTTTGAGAAGCTGCTGCCAGGAACAGGGGCCAGACGAGCTTGGTGTCCAGGCTGGATCGCTGCTGCTTCAGTAGAGCTCAGGGATTTTCTTGGGGGGCTACTGGAGGGATCACCTGTTTGACAGGAGTGCTCAGCTGGATGCTCTGGTGTATTCCCAGATACTAACCTCTTTTAAGTCCAAGCTGCAAAGTATCTCCAATTTTTCCAATAAATAAATATTTTCCACTTTCTATTTGTCTGTAAGGTGTCCTGGTGATTAAAAGAAATACCTATATATAGATATAGATATACCTATATATATATATATATATATACACACACACCTATATATAGATATAGATATATGTAGTGCTTTAGGAAGCAGGGAACCTTTGTGCTCTGTAGAGTAACTGACTGTATATTCAGAACTTGAGGTAGTCTGCCAAATAACAATTCTTGTTCCACAACGAGATTTTACAGTAAGAGGTGAAAAATCTTGTTTCTTAAATCGATCGTTGAGGAGAGGTATCATAGAAATATAAATGCCCCTCTGGAGTTTTTACTTACATACTATTTAAAAGCGAGTAAAAGGAATGGAGTAACAAAGTTCTAGGGTTAAATATGCTTGATATATGAACTAAAAGTTCCTGTTAAAGTTTTTTCTAAGTATGCATCAATGCTAGATGAAAAAGGCAGCCCTGGACCCTAACGCAGATCGTTTCTTACTGCAGATGTCCCTGGCCCTTTCTCCGAGTCGTTTTTCAGCAAGGAAGGGCCGAGGGGCTGTTTGGAGCCCGGGCTGCAGTTCAGAGGTCTGTCCCCTCCGTGACCGGAGTCCAGAGCCCTTAAAAACGCCGGGATTTTGCCTTGGCCTCAGCAATTTCATTCTTTTAGGTTTATTTGGTGGCAATGCATCAACTGGAGATTTTTTTTTTTTTTCTTTGTATAAATACTCTTCTAATGTCAGGGCACAAGAGGATTTCTTTTAAAGAAATTTATTGCTGAAATAAAGGAAGAAAATGAAATTCTGCTGGCTGCTGCTTGAGACTTATGGACGAAGAACACCCGGACAATAATTACTTTTAAAGCCTTACTGGAAAATAGGAAATCTTTTGTTATTAACCAAACTGCCTTTAAAACTAGAGACTCGTGCAAGGCCTGCACAATTATTTTGTGTCCTTGCCTGTGTTGCCTTGGCGTTTTAATTTCATGTCTACATTAGCCGAGGCCTCCGTGATGCTTGTTTAGAAGCACGGGCTGCACGAGTTGCCCTCCCACAGCCACAGCAAGGCTGGGTTGCAGCCTCTGCCTTTGCAAGCACTGCTGAGTTTTAGTTGTTCATTGCTTGTGTTTTATTATAATATTGCATAGAGATCTTTATATGTATCTATATATGTGTATATTTTTGTATATAAGTATGCATTTACGAGTGTGGTGATCATTTGCACCTGAATCTCATGACTTTTCCAGTATGATCAGTGCTTCCTTCGCAGTGGCTTTTCTGCTAGATTGCAGCCAAGCTGCCCTCTTTCTGGTAATATTTCCCAGAGATGGGGTTTAAGCAAGGGAATGGAGCAAATGTAGATTCAGACGTTGATTTTGGACTCTCCCTAGAGGTTCAGCACAAATCCCTGAAGATGATGACTCACTGGAAGGTAATGAGTATTTGGATATGAGTCACCACTGGGAACCTGTGTTCTCTCATCAGTAGATGACAGAATTTTGGTGAGTGCTTCCCATTCCCCTGTGAGATGCTGCTATTTCTGCAGAGCAGCCACACAACCCCAAGCAACATCAGCTCATAATGCAGCTTTTCCTTCAGGGAAAGCAGTGCATGTTGTGTTGCTTGTCACTGAGACCTCAGATTCTGCTTACACTGAAGTAAATTGAATATAATTTCATCTTAAATATGAATATAAGTTCTATCTTGAACAGTCCTGGATTCTCATCTGTTTCCTTCCTGAGAATCTGTACTATTTAGAAAGACCAGCTGTTCTAGTGCCCATGTAAATTAAATTGAACAAAAAAGAAGAAAAATAATTAAAGTGATGTTAGAAATAAGTGACTCATGAAGGTATTTGCTGGCTTACTAGTGAAACATATATTTTTGAATGGTTTATATGTATACAAGGATGCAAGATGAACCTAAATTTTGGGTGTGCTATGAGATGCTCAGCAGTGTTGTCCATTCTATGTGGTCAGAAGTGACGAACAAGCTTGGCTCAATCTGCCAGGAATCCTTTTTGTTGGTCTCCTGCCATCTGTGTCATCAGGACACAAAGAATGTCACAAAGAATAAAATTTCTTTTTGTAAGGTAGGTGTTTAGCAAGATTAGGGCTCCTTGTCTCTTGGACCTGCTGCAGGGCTCTCGTGCCGAGGTGTAGACCTGGGAGCTTCCAGCGATGAGGGTTGCACGTTGACTGTGGCTGACTATTGCTGCAGAAACACAGTGCAAGGGCAATGACTCTTCCCCTATGTGAGAAAGTCCAGATTTCTGTTTTCTGAGGGTGCATATGGTGTTTCCTCCACGTTGTCCTGTTCACAGGAAGCTGCAGAGTGTTTGAGCAGTAATTCTGGATCCATGTGTTGCACTACAGGGGAAAACCTGGGGCGTTTTTGGTTAATCAAAAAAGTGCAGTCAGGAGCAAAGCAATTATCACGCCGAGTTTAAATGGTCTCTTTCAAACCTCTTTTAATTTGGAATAGTAAAATTTAGGCTAATCAATAATAATGCAACTGAAGCTGTGTAACATTTGAAATTATTGACTGCTGGAAATGCAACTGCTTTTCAGAACAGAAGTTTGAAATTAGGCATGTCTAAGGTTTAAACGTGCAGGAAATGAGACTTGCGTCAGGCAATTGGATTTGTGCTGCTGGATTCCCTGTAAACTTTGCTAAGTGTCGTAAGGATAGGGTTTTGTCCAGACTGAGCTAAGAGTTGAACCTGGGCCAAATTTTTATTTTCCTTCATTCATCTGGTGGGCCTGGTGTTCTAGGTTCAAGATGCTCCAGCTCCCTGCAGCAGCTGCTCAATCACAGAAACATCAAGCTTGGAATCCCAAACCCAGGACTCGGCTGCAAAGGAAGGAGAGTATTTTTAGGTGCATTCATTTATGCAGTGTAATATTTGTATGTACAGCTTTCTGTGTTTATAAACATAGGTATTTCCAAATATGAAAAAATACATGTCCTTTTGATTATGTATTCTTTGCTATTTTTTAAACAGCTTAAAAATGCATACTTTATGTATACTAGACGTGTTCTTTTCTCATAAGAGAACAAAATCATTTTTAAAAAGACTTTTTAAAGACAAATCACTGTGTTATGTCGTACAGTAGAGCATTGTGTGTTAATAATTCGAGTGTTAGTAAAATGAAGGTGCATGAAGAAAGTTGATTCTCTTTGCTTTCTGATAATTTTATACATCAGTACTTGAATATACTTGCACTTGAATGTGAAATGGGAAATGATAGAAAGGAAAACATTCAATTCACTGGAGTATTTTCTGCTGAGTTCTGTCTTTTGATTCTTTGTAATATTAGGAAATATTACCTGCATTTTTTAATGTTTGTGCTAAGTGCCAAGCTAGCATATTCTAAGACTGGACTAAGTATAGGAAAGTGGCTATGGACCTTTATATTAATAAGTTTAATATTAGACTTTATATAATCTATTTTTATGGAAAGATTACAGTTGGAGCAGTCTGTTGACAATATCCCTCTAAATCTCTCCTGCAGTTTCCTACTGATGTATAGTAAATACCTGCATGTGCAGGTGCTTGCTCAGTTTGCATTCTTTCCTATACCTTCTATTCCAGTTTGTGCTGTATGCTATGGGGGGAGATGGTGTCATTATTTATTCTGAAATTATAAGAACACAGTTATATGAACTCGTGTACATCAGCCAAGTGTATGTTCCACTGCTGTGAAAAGAATTAAACCCTCATTTCTCAAACTTCCCTTGGCAGGAGAGGATTTAGCTAAAGCTATGAGGGAAAAAGAGAAAAAAGAAATCTTCATTAAACCCATTTGTCCATGATTTGCTACCCCCCAAGCCAGTTATTAGCTTGTCCTTCCTGTACCGCACAGGCTGGTTTGAATTTCACGACCAAGTAAACTTCTGAGCAATGGTTTGTTCCATTCTGGCATTAAAGCTTAATGAGAGCGCAGCGTATCCAGGTTCCCGCTTGATCTTACAGTCGCAGGAAGCAGGCCGATAGATTGCACTAATCACTGGCAATTGTTAATGCATTTGTTTCCGTGTATCCTGCGTGGGGACGACTGTTGACTTCCATGGTCCCGTGGGAGTTAATAAACCGGTGCACTGTGCTTGGACTGGTGGGTTTTTCCCTCTATGGATCGTTTTGTGAAAGTAAGAGATCTCCTTTAACACCCCTGATCTCTCTTCTGGCCTCCCTGAATTCATTCCCAAACCTGAGCCCTTTTGTTCTTTCTCAGGTCTCGGAGTGAATTATCTCTCCTGCCAGAACGGATCGAAATGAATACGCTTCCTTTTGGAAAACTGCAAAATTAAAGTAAACTTTAAAGAAACCACAGAATCCCTTTTCAATATTTAACTTAAACCTTGACTTTTTTTTTTCCTTTTCCTCCTCCTTTCCCTTGCTCTGATGCTGGACAGACCAAGGAAATTGAGGAGCGAGAAGAGGCCGTGCTGCAGCTGGGAGGGGGCCTTGCTTGGCCTGTGGCCAGTCCTGGGGAGCAGCCAAGGACCTGCAGAGGTGCTAAAGACCCCGGCTCTGAGCCCGTGGATTGCAGCTAGGAAAAGCTGCTCATCAACAGGGAATATATCCTACAGCATTAAGATGAAGACATAATATACATGGTGAGATAGGAAGTGATTTGGACACTTAAAAAAGTCTAGATGTTCTAGGATTTTTTTTTCCAAAGTTAAGTAGGACCTGAAAAACCTGCAGCACTTAGGAGCTGCAGATTCCCACCATGTCCTGCTGCTACGTGTAAGGATGCACAGTTTGTGTGGCAGGTGTTACTGTTTTTAAAGTGTCCTTGTGCTTTAGCTACCTGCTTTTATTTTATTCGTTGTTGTTTCCCCCCTCTTAAGGCAGTGCCCCAAGTTGGCTGGTGACAGAGGGACATGAAACCTGCTAGTGAGGGTGCCGAGGTGCTCTGGAGGTGGCATTAGATCCCTTGAGGGGATGGCAATCCCCTCAAGTAGGCAATGGGAGGCTGCAACTTCCCCATGAAGGTTCTGCCAGTTAAGATGTTTTGGAAGTTGTCTGGAGCTGAATCCCAACAGGGCTGTGTTGGTTTGATCCATCGTGGGAACCTGTGTTCTCTTGGAAATGGTTCTGGATTTGCAGTGATCCCTGCTGCCCCAGCGTTTGGACCCTGCCCTGCAACAGCAACTGGAAGTCCATATGTTGGAAGAATCCACATACATATGGAGAGAAGAGAGTTGCTGTCAGCTGCACCATATTATATAGCTGCACTCAGGACGATGTAATCCTGCCTCTTTTTTGAACTTATGGAAACTATTTAATTAAGAGAAAAGGAAATTTTCCAGTTTATTTGAATGAACCCACATGAATGGTAGACTTATATTTCAATGCAGCAATTTCAGCAAGTGGAAGAGCTGGGGTTGTTTTTCTTGTGCTGTGAATTTTCCTGGGTTCACATATGGCAGAGCTGTGCCTTGCAGGCAGGGTGTAGTGTGGTCTCTGGGCTCCTCACAGCTACGAGATGCAGTCTTTGAATTTATTTTCTCTTCCTATTTCAATCGTTGTGTACTTTTTTTTAGTGTAACACTTGTCTTTTAAGGGAGCTTAAGATCACATCTGATTGCTAGGTGTGAATACCTAGCAGGAGGTTAGCTCCTGTCCTTGAAACCTTTTGGGTGTTTGAATCACGGGGTAATTTCATGCCATCAACGTGGGACATAAATCTGGGCTGCGTGGTTAGAGAGTGGAAGGCACCAGGTGGGGGGCACGACACTGTAGGCAGCTCACAAGGACTATGGAGACTATGGAGGAGCTGGGACTGTGGGCTGTGAGCAAGGACTGGGGAGGAACAGCTCTAATGGAGACCTTGAGTAACAGATGCTGTGTGGCTTTCTTGCTCAACAAGGAGCATGTTCATGTAACCATGAGCATTAGCATCCTGCTGTGTAGGATAGTTTTCAAAGGATTTTTGAAATTTTCAAAAATTTCAGAGTTTTTAGAGGGTATTTTAAAACTGTCAGATGAAGACATTAACTACCTGTTGTACGTGCTACTCTTTGCAAGCAATGTTGGTTTATAAGAAACACAGCAAATGTTTTCTTGGTTTCTTTTGAAAGATTTTAATGTATGTGATAATTTGTGTTTTCTTTGCATTGAGTTCTTTTTATTTTATAGCTATTTCTAAAGATACTAAAGGTTACTAATTAGCCTGTAAAATTGCTGAGACATCTCCCAGGATATAACTCTGAAAAATAAAGACTAACCAGATAAGAGCAAAACGCACAGACTATTTTGCCTTAAATTTGGGAAGACAAATGGGTAGATAATCTTCTAGTTGAAGCAAAAGTCTTAGGAATGGCTCTGTTTGGTGCACGTGCAAAGAAGTTATTTGATGAGTGTTCCCTAAGCACCTACAAAGGATCTTGGTGGCCAGTTTTATGTATTTAGGAACCACATGTCCTCAAGGTCCATCATGGCTGTGATTAGGTGATGGCTAAATTGGCACCCTAATACTGCATTTCTCTTATCTTGTGCAACGTGCTCGCTGTTTTTGCAACTCTTATCATTCTGGGCACTGCTGCTCTTGGTATCCTTATAGACTCCTCCTACAGCCACTTAAAACATTCTCTCCATCTTTCCTAGAATATTTTTGACATGATGAAACTTGATATGAAACCCTTGTAAGAATCAGATTTCTTAGAAAAGAATTGCTAAAAAGATGCAAGCTGTTTCACAGGATTTAAGGCCCAAAGGAATCACTTCAAATTGAATTCTAATTTTTTTAACAGATAATTTTGTTATATCCAGATATATTTCTTTGCTCATACTGAAGATTTTTTTTCCCCTCTATAGGCTAAATTGTTTGTTGGAATGGTGGGAAACTATTAGATCTGACAATGTCACGCCATCAAAAAAGGAAGGGTTCATAGCATCATTTTTCTACCTACATTCTTTGCCTGTGCTTAATCCCTGGTGCTGCAGAAGAAGATAAATACAGTTGCTTGCTCTTCTGCCTTCAGAGTAAGTCTAGATGGCAGCACAGGAGGGAGAAGTTGTTGTTTCTGACCTCGGTGGGTGATTTGGGAAACCCTGAAAGATGAGATTTCATTAAAGTGATTTTCTTAGTGGTGAACAGAAGTCGTTCTGACTCTTCTGGGGGAGAGGCAAGAAACAGTGTTTTTCTATGATCCGTGAAGGAAAAAGAGATGAGCAGGCAGCTCCTGTGCAATCTGGTCGCTTCATAGCACCCCTGCCCCTGAAAGTCAAACTGTTTTCTTGCCCACACCAGCAAGATATGTTGACTGTTAAGAATATCTCCAAGAATCTGGAAGGAAAATATGGAAAAATATATTTATTTTAGAAGGATAGGATGGTTTTTCTTTAAGGGCTTAAAGCAATGCTGAGTCCCCTGGTAAGATATTCCAATTTGATTTTCCCAGCTGTGAAGGTAATCAAAAGCTTCTTTCAAGGCTTAACTTGCTAATGAGATCCAGTGCCTGGAAGTCGGTAATGCCGTTGTCTGCATGATTAACTATTTCCCTCCTGTTATCAGATAGCTTTTATGTGTGAAAACACCTGTATGTGGTGATGAAGTCAGCCCTTAACCTTCTCTTTGATGATGTGAATATGTTGAGCTGCTTAAGCCTCACATCATAAATCTTGTTTTCTAGGCTTGAGTCATTTTCGTGGCCCTCCTTTGAATCCTTTCCAGCATTTCCACATGTTTCTTAAATTTGGGGTGCTCTAATGGTATTCCAGCACAGATAATACACAGAGGTGAAGCGATTTCCATTTGCCCAACCCCTCTTCAGTTTTTATCTGAGAATGTCATAGGTGCTTTTCACAAAGACATTCTGTGAAGAGTTCATCTGGAAGCCATCGTCCTTCTCCTTTTTTCCAGCCTCTCCTTTTCTTCATCTCTTCCACTGGACTCCTCTTCCGAAGTTCCAAGGTGGGTGGCTACAAGGGCAGTTTCCAAACGATGGTCCTGGTCATACCAGCTCTGGAATTCCTGTTTGTTTCTCCTTAATTCTGTAGGTTACTTAGGCTCTTAGTTCTTCAAGTGGATGATTCAAGGACCGTGATAGACTTCCCATTAGTCACATAAAAACTCCATTTCCAATTGCTGTTGTGTCGCGTTGCATTTGGCTCTGATAATGTGGGTTTTGTTAGCTTCTCTCCTCATAATCAGCAGTTCAGAGCTCAAACATTAGATTTGTCATCTCTGAGACAAAGATTTTGTGCTTTTTCATAAAAGTAACTTGATACCAAGAAACATTTCCTAATGACTGCACTAAATAAGGAGTTCTCTGTATCAAGTACATTCTGAGTACTGGGAACTCAGTAGCAATTTAACCCATCCACAGTGCGTAGTGCTAATTCCACATCATCATTTTCTAATTGAGATGTCGTGTTATACTAAGCCAAATGCCATGGAGAAATCAAGGATACTATAGCACACAATTACCTTTGTTAAACAGGCCTGTTATCTCTTAAGACAGGGGAGAAAAAAAAAAAAAGAAAGAAAAGGCAACAGGTTTGTTCTACAAGACCAACCCTCCATTAAACTGGCTGATTGACATTAATTAGATTTTTAGCCTCTAATTCTTTGTTGACGAAATTCCAAATTAGTCACTGCATTTACGGAATGCAGAACAACAGAAGTCTGTGGCCTGTCCCTTTTATCCTCCATTAAATACTACATCTCCTCTGGCAGTCCTCTATTCCTTTGGAATTTCCCCAGTTTTCAGAGGTTTGTTTAAAAATGACTATTAGCAATTCAGGGAAGTGCCTCGGCATGTCCTTTTAGCACTCAGGGGTGCATGTTATCCGGGCTGACGATTCAAACTCTGTTTAATTTCAGCAGATGTTGCCCAACATCCTCCGTTATCGCTTATGGCAAACTTTCTATTCTGTCCACAACTTTGCATGAGATAATTCATCCACCTGCTTCATTCTGAATACAGAATAGAAAAATTCATCTGAGCATTTCTGCATACTTTGTATCACCCTTTTTCACAGTTTTACCACTTGCCTCTTGCAGAACAGCAGTATCTTTTCTTCCCACTATGGCTTTTATGCAGTTGTTTGCTTGCTGGCTTTTGTCTTAAAGTTTGGGGAAATTATCCTCCAGGAATTTCGGTTTTCCTGCAAGATGTTTGTGGTTTTAGATTAAACTTTATATTTATAAATTTTTAAAACATTTTTCTATATGAAGAAAAACTTAGTACGAAGTAAGCACAGTGAGGTCACGATCATGAGTATTGTAGCCTGTCAGAGACCCTATTTTTATTGTTAAATGGATTTTATTTTTTTAACCAATAACTGAAGCGGGTCCTTGGTGATGAACTTTGAGTTTTAGAAGCCTCAACATGCTGATGTTGGCAGTGGCTGAGAGGAAACGTTAGTCTCTGCTCTAACTTGCCCTGCTTTTCCTGGCAGAGCTCGGCAGGCGGAGGAGCTGTCCTGGGCTGCCAGGCGGACGGCTCGGTGCCGTCAGCCAGTTCCAGCAGCTGGAGCTGCAGACACGATGACATTTTCATGGTGCTCTGGGTGCCACAAGCTCTGGGTGTCCCTGCTTGGGCAGGGGGATTGGACTGGATCATCTCTAGAGGTCCCTTCCAACCTCAACCATTCCGTGATGCCCGGCGGGGTTTGTGCAGTATCGTGGCGTGACAGGCTTCGTTTGGGCCTCTTGGCCCTGAGCTGTTAGTGGGATGGGCTGCATCTCCTGTTCGCTGTCCATGTCACCAACGTGTGCCCTGCTCAGGTGCCTTTCTGGGTCTTGTTGCCTCGTGTGGCCTCCCCCAGCACCTCCTGTGCCATCTCTGGAGCCCAGTGCAATGTGGCACCTTCTTCTGGCTTCCCCCTCCGTGAGCTGAGTGGAGGGCAGAGCAGGCCCAGGGGTCTCCAAGCCCTAAGAGGAGACAGAATGGGGGAAACACATTAAGCAGAAGCTGAGGGACAGCACAGGACGGACCTGGTGTCCCACATGTAACCTCAAAATTAGACACATTGACAAGAGTTTTCCATACGTCCCTCCAGCTCTCCCGATTCCTGCCTGGAGCCCCCTGCTCCATCTCATTGGTATTCCTGCAGATATCAGCGCATCCTCTGCGGCGCCGAGTGCTGCAGCAAAGACCACTTTGTTAGGAATACAGCCACAAATATTCTTTATGGTTTGCTTGACCCTTTTTTAATCGCTTCCTATCCCTGAGCTGCTGGCTGCTGACACATAGGCTTTGTTTTCTTGCTGTCACCGAATGTGTGGAGACTAAATAGCCGGGCGCTTCAACCGCATGTCCGATGCTCGTGTCACTAATAGCAAATTGATTGATCGACTCGGTGATGAAATCGGACTAAGACTTTATTAAAGTGCTTGTGGGCACCAGACAGACGAGGGGAAAAAATGGAAAACCTATTTATTTCAATTAACTCCGTGAAAACAATTCTAGGAAACAATGCCAGCCACATGGTGGGGAACCTGCCGAAAGAGGCAGCGTGGCTTGATGGTAATATTCCTTATTTGATTAAGAAGGAGTTTCTGATCTCTCAAAGAGGCTCATTTCGTATAGCGTTTTTGCTCTGCGAGTCTTTGCAACAGGCAACAGCTCAAAAACAGCTAAAATTATCATAGCAAATAAGATAGAAAAAATAAAATTTAAAAATAGGAGCTCTGTTTCTTGCCTCAGTAAGTGCATTTGCAGGAAGGTAGAGTCGAAGTCGGTGGTAAATCTCAGTGCAGAGACACGGAAAGGAGCTGCAAGGGATCAGTGCCTGATCCCAGACCTTGCTCATTTTGTCTGCCCCTTGCCCCCTCGCACTGTGCCCTGCCCAGGAATGCCAGCAAGGTGGTTTTGGGCCGTAAATGCTTTGGAGCCCACATGGATGTGTCCACGTGTGGGCAGCTGAGGAGCTTCCCGCGAGTCCTTGTGCAGCGCAGAGTGCTGCAGCCGACTGCTCGGCTGAAACTGCTCCTGTAGCTAAGGCTTTATTAATGAAGATAAACTCCCGCTCTTCCTTCCTTCCTTCAGCAAAGCCTTTCATCTGTTAAAAGTGCTAACCAACAAATCCTTACCTGCCAGACTGTAGGAAGAGCCTTGAAGGGCTGTGTACGTTTATTTTGCCTAGGTGGCAACCTTTAAATAAAAAAAGAATGGTGCCACACTGAATAGCAGCAGCACTTTCATGTTTAGCTAATTATTTCATCGCCTAGATTAGGCAGTCAGATCATTAGTTAAGTCGCATTCTTGTCCTCCAAACTCCAGCTGCAGCCTCCGATACCACAGCCTGGCAGTGTTTCCTCCCCACCTGTCAAGGTCTCGGTTTTCTCGACGGCCTCTCCTGACAGACGTTACCAAGTTCACGTGCATTTTCAATGCAGAACTTCTGTGTTGCCCGTTCAAAGCTGCTGCAGTTTATCACATGTAACATAAAATTAAATGTGAGGGCAAATACTGGCCTGATTATTTAGTATTTAACTCACTGAAAAAGCTGTATTTTTAGAGCGCTACTGAGTTTTCTTTGTGTTGCAAAAAATGATAGACTCTGTGGGAGAATTTCTCTTTTCCCCACCATAACCAGAGCTTTTTTGCTTGCCATGAGAGGCGACTTAGAAAACCCCCCTGTACAGCAAAAAACTTTTTTCTACTGAACTGTCATGGACTTTCTTATTTCTTTTCTCGAGGAGAAAAAAGCATTACTATATTTTATAGCTGTACTACACATTACAAGTATGAAATTGGACAATTTTTAGTGTGGAAGAGATCTCTCTTACCGAGTTTGTTTAGTTATGCCTCTGCGTACTGGGAACCACGTACTGTGGCTATGAAGTAACTCACAAGTTCAGTTCAGGATGACTTAGCTCAAATTGCCACAAACTGAATAGTTCTGGTTCAAGGATCTTTTAAGCTCCTTCAGTCTCTGGCTGTTCTCACTCAGGATATTTATAGCTGCTGCTGGAGAAGCCAGGGTAGTTTGTTCTGCAAGAACAGCAGCTTGAGACTTCTTTCCTGTGTATTTCTTAATTTATTTGCTTGCTTGTCTCTAGCTTTTTCCCCTTATCAGTGAAAAATCCCTGTTGATACTGTTAAAATAAGCCAGTCACACAGTCTTAATTTCTGTTAAATAAGGCTGCGAAGGAATATGCATGAATGTCAAGAAGCTGGAGCTGAAACGTGAGCAACCAACCCTAATGGAGCCTGTGCATCTGCAGGGAGGTGAAGCATCGCTTTGCAGCGTTGCCTATTTGCCATGCACTAAAATTGAGGAGGAGATAAAAGTTGCAGTAGTTGGACATACCCTGTATTTATCACAGGCATCGGGGGCAAGGTAAAATTTTATTTACAGATGAGAGAACTGGCCAGTGCATTTGTTGAACTTTTTTGCATGGTTTAAAGTGGAATACGTGCCTGGGGATCCTGCAGATTGAAGGGCCTTTGAAACATGATACTGAGTATTTATTTTTATAGTTTAAAACCTGATATGAATATTTAATATATGGAACGATGTTTGAAATGCGTTAGTAGTTGCTAATTACTTTAATGTGAATATTGGAAGTGATGGTCTGATTAACATGTGAGAATAAGTCGCTGTGATGGGCTCAGGTTCAAGGGGCCGCGGCAGCAGAGGCTGCAGAGCCTCAGGCATGGGGGGTAGTGGGAAACCTCTTCCTGAGATGCCTCCTTCAGGAAAAAATCTGGCTTTTCCATCTGAAAACGGAGCCTAGTTAGGCTTTCCTTTCTCATTTCATTTGTCTGAGGTTTGGTTTTGCTGAAGGGAGTCAGCTGCTCGTTGCAGTTCCCCCTGCAGAGACCCTTGCCCCTCCTCAGCATCCAAAATGCCATATCCCTGTGGGAAAGTTGCCATGTTTGGCCTCATATTAATATGAGAGAAGCAAAAGCGGGAATGTTAGAAAGGCAGAAAGCTGCATTTTTTCAAAGCCCTTTGTGTGTGTGTGTGTGTGTGTGTGTTAGAGGGAGCAGAGCTGACTTCCACTACAGCAGTTAATATTTTTAGGCAGCTGCTTAGCTTTTCTGTGATGGATTTTCTCAAGTGAGGATGCTGCTTACACCCTCTAGCATCCTTTTGACTGCCTAAGCTGGGGAAGAGCTTAGCACAGTGGTTTATCCCAAGCATGGGATCACTGGGAATGCCCATTAACAGGCGAAGCACCTGCCAAACCTGCACGGTGGATGGAGCCGCGGATGCGTCGAGGGCAGCAACGGTGGCAACAAAGAGAAACGCTCTTCTGCATTTCCCATTCTGGCCTGAGCATCTCCTTGCCATAGATCTGCCTTCTGCAGCTCTCCCTTTTTTGATTCTACTTGTTTAGGTGTTATTGTATAACAGTGTTTGCATATTTTTATGTAAATAAGTGTGCTGATTAAAACAACAGTAATTTTCCCTCCTGTTAGTTTTCTGATGCTGCCTTCCTTTCCTTCTCCCGTCCTCCATTAATAAAAAGAAAACTGTGTTCTCAGAATTCAAATCCTAAAGATGGTATCTTACCCCTGCATTATCATTATGTATATCCATATATAAAAATAGATATGCATAGAGATAGATCTGCTTTTTCACTGTGACCATGTCCTTCTGATGTTCCAGAACAATGAGTGAGACCTTTTGGTTAAAAAAGAAATAGAAGTAAAGATGAAAATAGGAAGACAAAATTGTCCTTTGATATCCTACAAATATGAGGTTTATATCTGGAAAATTACTACTCGCGAAGGCCTCCTACTGATTCAACTAATCTTTTTAAATTGGCGCTTCACTCACTCGGCTCAAATGCAGGAATAAACTCTGCTCTGAAGGCGACCTGGGTGCTGCTCCTGTTTTTCTCTGTTTTTTCAGCTTTTTTTCCCTCCCCTTCACATGAAACCTGCTTATCATGGAAACAGAATGGCCAACATACTATACCTATCTGTTCTTTTTAAATATAACTCTGTGAAATAAGTTCAATTTGAGCAAACTTATTGTTAAATTCCTGTATTTTTCTATTAGCTCTATGTCAACAACTTGCATAGGAGCTTCCTATCTAGCTGAGTTTAAGGCAGTAATTTTTTTTGATGTTAGGTTTGCGGGTTGGAAAGATGAGAAAGCTCCAGCGTGTGCATGTATAATCCTTATTAAAATGCAAATTGGAGCCAGAATAAGCGCAAATTTGTGAATGTGAACGGGGCAGAATCCTGAAGGGCAGATGCTTGTGGGCAGCAGGAGCCCTGCACTTTGGTTCCTAGTATCTGATTTCTTGGAGGTCTCAGCATAATTTTGAATGCTTTAGTTTACAAAGAACAAAATTAGTTGCTATATAATTCAATTGGTAAGGGGATCGGCACTGCTTTTTCAGTAGTATCCTAGTAAAGGTAAATAGACCTTGCAAAAATAAAAACACGGCACAATGCAGTCCATGGCACAATCTGCATGTGGGTAGGAGCGATTGATTCCCTTTTATTGGGTTATCTGAAGTTTAAGCAAACTAGCATTGAGGTAAGCAAAGCATTTAATGGCAAATGTTGGGTGTTGAGGTAGAGCTGAGACAAAAAGGAGGTTTTATATTTTGTAAGTCCTGTTGTCCAGATGTCTGGATGCAAAATAATAGCCACGGAGCAAACAGTTCCTATGTTGCAGTGACAGGAGTAAGAAATTTCATATTCAGGAGATGAATCTTTGTCTAATGAGTCACTTAGCCATGTGTACAGTGTTGGTTTTGTAGGAGGTAATATTGGATGCTTGTAGGAGTGATGGCTCCCCTGTCACTTTGGGCAGTGGAAGGTGGTGTGAGTTCTTCTCGGGTGTTTTTCTTGACCACGCTCTTGTCCAGTATGTCTACTATAACATCACTGTTATCCTCCTGACTCTGTCCCTGAATGGCACTGATAACTGTGTGGGATTATAATGCAGACACCGATATGGGTGCACTTTGTGCCAGCTGTGTTTAAGGTAGTCACAGTCTTTGCATCATACCCTGCTTTGTGAGAAGCTTGTAGAGCTTTTTTACAGATCATCGGAACTGAGATGGTGCAATTTTAAGTGATTTAAGAAACCTAAATCTTCACCGTAACTATGAAATGTTCCAAACGAGGGCTTTCAGAGTCCTCTCGCTCACAGCAGGTGCTTAGGAAGCAATATGAAACCAAGCCTGGGTTACACCTTGGTTGAGGGAGTCAGATGGCACTGGAGAGACTTGCTGCACTAGGGCTGGCAGCAGGATTATCGTGGCCTCGGGCAGAGGGAGGAATCCTCCTTTGTGGCTGCAGAGTAGACCAGCGAGGGAGCCAGCATGGTGGGAATCCATCCTGTGCTCTGCCAGGGTTGCACTGTGGTTGTTCCCTGGAGAAGAGAAGGTTGAGAACGGATCTGATAAATATGTATAAATACCTGGAGGGTGAATGCAGGGAGGAAGGGGCCAAGCTCTTCTCGATGGTGGCCAGTGACGGGACAAGGGGCAATGGGTACAAGTTGAAACACAGGAAGCTGCATCTGCATGTGAGGAAGAACCTGTTCACTGTGAGGGTGACAGAGCCCTGGCACAGGCTGCCCAGAGAGGCTGTGGAGTCTCCTTCTTTGGAAGTCTTCCAAACCCACCTGGATGTCGCCCCGTGCCCCGTACGCTGGGTGTCCCTGCTGGAGCAGCAGGTTGGACTAGATGATCTCCAGAGGTTCCTTCGTACCTTGAACATTCTATGATTACATTGTCTTTTGGAAAACTGTCCACCTTTTGTCACCTGCTTTGTTAGCAGCTGCCTTTTGTGCATACAGATTAACCTGTGCTGCCCCTATGAAACCTCATCTTACAGGGCGCATTTTTCAAGAAAGAGCATCTTTTCTTTAAAGACGAATGTCTGACTTGTGCAATGTTTGTGCCAAGTGCTTTGTTCCCAAGCGTGTCAATGATTCACTTATCTGCTTTGTGAAGTAAATAAAATATTATTTTCTTATAGATGTGTTTAAAGTTTTTTAATATTTAAAGGTACTGACCTATTAGGGACACATCATATAGCTTATTATTTGTGGACTGTGCAGTGAATAAAGCAGTGCGATGTAAACATGAGAAATTCTTTGGGAACCAACTTACATTTATTTAGTGGTGAAAATTCGATATACAATTGAGTAACCCTGTCTAGCATGTCAGAAAATTCCATCTGAAATAGATTGGACTCTTTTCTAAAGCAGTACTTCATTGGGGATAACTTTTTAGTGGATGTGATTTGTCATTTAGGTCATAATTGCACTTTCAAAGAAGATGATTCCTATGCAATAACAGTTAAATAGGCTCTGAATTTTCCTATGAGGTAGTAAACTCATTTTTTTTTCAGGCTTCACTCCCAGTTGTAAAAGCCCTTTGGTTCTGCCACTTGCAGGGTCCGTATTTGGCAGCTTATCCAAGCTGACGCACCTAAGTCTGTGTGCTGAGTCCAGCTCTTTCCAGAAACTGTACAAACAACACAGCTGTATTTTTTGCTTTGTAGCATGCCAGAGAAATCGTGATTTATTGCATTTATTTGCAGCTGGAAGTACTGTGCGAGAGCATGGTTCTCATCATGTTTCCTTCTGGTCTAAAGCTCACACCAAACGGGTGTGGGTTTCCTACACACAGAAAATTGTTCCCATTAACTGGTGTGAGTAGCTACTTCAATGGGAGCAATGCTGAGCAAACGCTTCTAAAATTAAATACTGAAATGTAGTAAGAATGAAAACCTCTATCATGTTACAAGGTTCCCCTAGGAATCCAATATTCCCTGGATTCAAATGTGGAAAAGATCCTATCTGGTTATAGATGCTCCTCCTGTCTCACTGACTGGATCTTTTTTATGTTGGGGACAATTTTTACAAGTTCAAGAAAGAGTAAAACATTGCACTATAAAGAAAGATCACCCATTGGCTATTTTAAACATGGATTTTTTTTCCCCTATAGAAATTAAAATTAAGTGAAAAATAACTGTACTAAAAATACAGTTGTTGTAAGTGAGTCCAATGTGTACTCTCATTCTTTGCATTATTCTAAGTGATGTGTCCTATCCTATCCTATTTTTTTG
>JAVCKT010103777.1:0-26187 GCA_032273925.1 Rhynchotus rufescens
GCAGAAGAGCTTGCGAATGAGCGTACCTGCCACCGAGGGACCGGAGGGGGTTTGGGAGCCTCCTGCGTCGCGCGCCTCAGCGCGGCCTCGGCACCTCTACCCAGGCACACGAGGATCCCACGCGCAACTCATCTGTGCTGACAGTGACTTCCTCTGCTATATCCCGGCACGACGGCTAATATACCATGTAATGTACCTTGTATTGAGAATGCCCAAGCAAAGAGAAGCTACTCAGCAAAAAAAAAAAAAAAAGTTGCACACTCTACTTTTTATATATGACCATAAACATAGATATTCCTTGATCTAATAAGCTAACAGATTACTATTATAATTCAGTTGAAAATAGATTTATTTCTGAATATTGTCTCTGGGAGCCTAATAACTGCATTTTTTTAGCAAGAAATAAAAAGGAGAAATGTGCTAGTTTGTATTTAAAAAATTCAAAAATTGCTCCCTTCTTTCTGTGATATATCACAAGCAGGCTTTTTTGATGATAATAAGCAACAACAGCTACTGCTGGTTTATGGGTTTCCACAGGTATGACTGAATTAACTGCTGGATCTCCTATCTGGGGTAATGTATTACAGATTCTATTCACCAGGCTACGTATTCTGCTGCTCTATTTTTACCTTGACATGACACTTCTGAAACAAGAGCACATGGGTGAATAAAGTTTGCTCCCCTAAAGACTATTAATTACACATTCAAAAAAAATTAAGGAGAATGAATACAAATTAATTTGATTATCTGATATTAGAAACAGGTTATTGAAGAAAGAGATTACAAGGGTCTTGGATCTGAGGGTTTGTAATTTGAAAACTAGTATTTTTATTATTACATGTTCTAATAAGCAGCTTTCCACATCTCTAAATCACAAAAAAAAAAAAACCCCACTAATATTTCTTATTGTAAAAACATTGAAAAAAAATTAAATGAAAAGTAATCACTGGTGTATAATAAATCTGGAAAGCAAAGACAGACATGAACACACACAACTAATACAAGTTATGCAATGCATATGTGGAAACAGCATTATTTTTGCAAGATTTTGTTCAGAAAAATAAATTTAAATGTGAAATATGAACACAAGCAAAATTCTTCTGGAAGGGCAGGTCCATTAACAAAGAGGAAAACTGGAAAAGTAGCAAGATGTGCAACATTAGGGATTATTTCTATTTTGTTTTCGTTTCATTTTTACATCAAGGGAATGTATTGTTTACAAAGGATGCCAGAACACTGGCAAGAATGAAAACAGTGTATTTATCAACAGAGACACCTTACCTTACCTTAGAGGATATAGACAAGCACGTTTTCCTGGGCAAAGCAATACCAGTGAACTTTAACTGTGAACAGAATGGACCCAGTCTGGAGTTTAACTCTCCTGCCTGCTGAGTCTTTTTGCTAAGACTACTGATTTTAGAACCACATTACTTCTTTCGGGCTCTCTAACATTTAGTCTGACTCATATTTAATAGCGGAGTAACCTAACAATTACACCGATGTGAGCTTTACTGTCAGTTCAGAATAAGAGAATATGCTTCAGTATAAAACAAACCACTCCCTAGGCAAAACCCCAGAGATACTGAGGAAAAAGGAAGAGCCTTGTTTCTTCTGACCTGGATCTCAGTGACTTAAAGGCCAGCCCCACCAGCACGGTGAGAGGCACTAGCAAGGAGATCTGCAGGGATATTTGTCTTGCCCTGACAACAGACATGACTGAGAAGAGTAATAATAATTTTTCATGTTGAATTACAAGTGGTGTAAGATTGAAATTCCTTAATATCACAGTCCAGCCAGAGTGGTTGCTCCAGGATGTGTGTCGTGTCCGCACACCACGACATCCTGCTGGCCTTGGCGTTTGAGGAAGCTGCCTCATCTTGCCCAGCTACTGCCTGGGTTCTTTCTCTTCACAGTTTCTACCTAGGGCCATGAAATCATTGATTTCTCCAAACCCCAGCTTGTGATTTCAAAGATGCTTTTGACATTGCTCTCACAGTTCCCTCCTTCATCCTTCCTCTCCGAGGCCGCCCCCGCACTGTAACACCACAACTTTCTGGTTTGTTTTTGTCTGGTTTTCTTTTCAACCTACCAGGGAAGTTTAGAAGAGAAAACACAGAAAGCTCTATCAATATACATCCCTTCTTCTGTATACTAAGTGAACCCCCTCTAAAAACACATCAGCACATCAAAGTGCTCCCTGAAAGGAAAGAAAGCGCAAGAGACTTCTCATCACAAAACAGCTCCTTGCAGCACTGCTTAGAGAAAGCTGAGGTCATGTTCCTCTCACAGATAATAAACAGAATCCATGCAACTGGGGATGCAATATGTGGATTAATAATGCACTTTGCTACTTAATAGCGTGTACCTGTATTACTTGGTTTTCAGAAGAGCAATTTTCTTCTCACTAATAAATCTAAGTGGAGAAATATGGCTTATGTCACAAGAATGTATTGGAGTGGCGTAGTCTCTTCAGTAGGTGAGCGAGATGAACAAGACCTTTTGTGTTTATTACCAGACTGTTTTAGACTGTATTTTAAAAACGTAAGTGATGCCATTACAGCCATTCTGTCACACCAAGCACACGACTCAGGATAAGCTGTTTGTCCTGCGATGCCTTAGCTGTGTTACAGATCCATGTCAACCCTCTTAGAAGCATTGACTTCTAAGCTCAGAAAGCCTCAAAGCAGAAGCATCCCGAAACCAGCTCTGCTGCAACGCGCAGGCGTCACCGTTCCCTGGGCCACTGGCTCCTCAGCCCCATCCCGTGGCCTGAACTTCCATGGTGTCCAACTGCGCTGCACAGACGCCCACCGGCTTCACAAGGTTTTGAGCACCTGATACCAAAACTGCTTCCACGTAGTTTAAGTATCTGACAGTGGTGCTTGTTTTTTGTGTAGGGCCATTAGAGTAGATCCCAGCTATGAGGCAGACCCACAGTTTGCAGGACGATGCACAAACGGAAAGCACAAGCAGAAAATTTAATATGTAATTAATACGTAATTCTGCTATTTCAACTTCAGCTGGAAAAGTTCATAATAAAAGAATGCAAAACAATACAGAAAAATGTCAGGCTCTGAATTTCTTCTTGGGACATTTTGAAAAAAAAGCAAGCAAGTAGATTTGGAGGCTCCCCCAAAGACCTAACACCACCCGAGAGCAGTTACAAAATGCCTAGCTCCTTGCAGAAATCCCTATTTCAGGACATTTCAGGATATTTCTGTAAGTTCTTAAGGACTTACAAGTAAAACAAAAGACCAAGGATGCTTTTGCACAGCATAATTTGTTCCTTGTAAAGGAACTCTTAGGCTTTCTTAAGTTTCCCATTCCAAGGTTAATCTTGCTAGGTATGAGGTACTGAGATTCCACTCCAGCAAGGGACATAGGTGAGTCAGACCATTTGCTCTAACAGGAATTAGCTGATTACATAAGGGCCGTGCTGCAGATCAGACACTCTGCTCTGGAGCAATGTGTGTAAGGGTCCCGTGAGCACCAGTAAGCAGTACTTCACTCCTTTTGTCTTCAAAACAAAACACTCCTCTGAGCAGGACTGAATTCCTTTCTACAAACGGTGCTTTCATTTTATTAATTCCATTCAAAATGTCCTTTAATACATTAGAAGAGGTCTTATGCTACTTCTTTGCAATGGGAAAGGAGTATTACAATAACTTGGGTCTTCATTCTGGTCAAATTTCTAATAAATCAAATTTGAAAAAAAAAAAAATCCTGGCATCACTGGCAATGTGCTGGCATAAAAGCAGATCTGCATCAGCCCTATCTTGTCTGTGTCTTACCCCGAGGCGGTGAGTGCAGTTAATATTGATATAGCAATTCATATGCTACCAAGAGCTGGATGGGTTGTCACAGGCAGCTCTATTTCACAGTTCAGAAACCACCACTGAAAACTCTTTCAAACATTTCAGTTTATTTCTTATTCTTCCCTAATGTGCTCCCCATCTTTCAGTAGTTACTTTTTCTGTGATGATAAAAATATTTTTCAGTAAATATTTTCTGGTGAAGGGCAGGATGATTTGTGCCCTTGCAAAAACAACATCAATTATTTTAATAAAATTGCAATACTTCATAAAATGTGAATAAACAAACTTAATGGAATAACTAACTCTGAAGAGTCACAGTTACTTGATGCAGCAGTCTGTAGACACAGTCCCAGCTAACAGACATATCATGATAACAAACAGAAGCCGTTAGGAGCAGAACATTAAGTATAGGGCCTTTAATGTTATGCAGAAAAGCAATCTGTGGACCACGGATCACTACTGAATCACACAGCCTGATAAATGAAAGAACTTTTCAATTTTAAATCCTTACTGACATTGACCAACAAAAGCTAACAACAGCAAGCAAAAAAGACAGGTGCTACACAAAAGCTAATGGACTGCACCACAGCAGTAACAGAAAAATCAAACCTGTGCAAATATCCATCTTTTAAACTGCACTTATGCCGGTATTGGCTGATGCTCTGTTTAAATATCCATGCAAGTAAAAAAGTACAGATCCCAAAGTACCCTGTGAGACTTTTGGCATGACAGGATCCTTTACAGATCTATTATTACATGATGTCCTGACAACTGGCAAGATCCATTTGAAATGCTTCCATAAACTGCCTTCGGCACCGTTTTTCCTTCTTTTTTTTTTTTCTTGCTAATAGATAAGGTGAACAAATAGTTGTTTTGTCTCACCACCACTTTTTTCACAATGTTTTGGTAATAAAGATGCTGCTTCTTCACAGATTAGTTTTTATCACCTTTTAGCTCAGTTAAACTAGACAGTATCCTGTCCTCAATTCCCTGCTGCACAGAATATATGGACGGACCAGCATATACAAAAGTAAAAAAAAAAAAAAACAAAAACCACTTTAACTTTCCTCCTGTAAGGCAGAAAATGAGCAGTGCAACTTCAACATTCACTGACTGCGTAAGGCATTGACAGTGGAGAAACAGAGCAGAAATTTCACTGTTCATCCCCCTACCCAGCTGACACTGGAACCGTGCTGCCCTCACTGAATTGCCTAAAAGTGCCAGTTCCCAAAGATGCATCCTCTGGTAAGCAAATATTTTGAGAGTGCATTTGGAAGCTGGCTTATCTGCACACAAGACTTGAACCATATTGGGTTTGCTTCCTGTTTGCTATCAAATGAAAAGCAATAGGTATAAGAATATTTGCTGTGAACAACTCCATAAATTATCAAGAAAACTTCTCAGAGTAACTGAGGCTGGAACCTGTAAACGAACTGAAAATTTTTCTTCCAGTTTGATTCTTTGCAAGCAATACCACGTTTTCAACATGCCTGCTACTTTCGGCACTGTGCCTATAGAGCACATTTTTACATTTGCAAAAGCAGTCTGTGAGGAACATACAGCGCTACTTTCTCAGTCTAATAGCAAGCATGTAGAATTTAATGATTTCAGCACACATTTAACATTTTATTACTGGCAATGTGCTTTGCAATACACATGTGACACAGCAGTAATACAGAAAAGAAAGTTGTCTGAGGCCCCAAATGTCTATGAAGGGGAGATCCCCAACTCGCTTGTTTATCTGAGAGAAATAGGGCAAAAATCATCTACTTCCTCTTACATTCCACAGGGTTTTGGAGAACACATGACTCATAACTGAGGGTTTTATAATCACTTATCTTAAAAATATATAATTGGATTAAATATTGTGGGAAATGTTTTTGTCAACTAGAAAAAAATAGTGAGTTTCTCTGCCTCTACTCCAAATAGGCCTATGAGTTCTCCTTCCTAAGGCCATGTAGGTAGGGGTTCCTGAGCACAGGCAGGGCCACATCTGTCCTAAATTCAGGTACTTTTCTGTAGAGTATCACAAAAGTGATATATATTCAAAAGAGAAAATCACACGGCTACTAATGGTAGACGGGATGGCAATGGCTTAAAATAATTCTATGATATGAAATTATAGCACTATTCAAAGACTCAATACCAAATTAATGGCAAAAGAACAGAGAAACAAAACAGTGATTCAGTTTCTACAGAAGCGTTCTCAAATTTAAATGCATGTCATTCTGCTAGAAAAAAAACATTACTGATATCTTTTCTTCCTTGAGCAAATCACGTGAATGGAATGCTACTTCTTCCCTCTGTGATTTTTATATTTTTATTGTATACTTCTGAAAAGGAAACATAATGAAGAAGCTAAATTTTGTTTCATTCACAATAATGCACAAAGCATAATGAAGCTTTGTCATGGTTGTCTAAACTTTCAGAACTAAAAGAAAGTCAAAAGACCAGCAAAGAGTTTATTTTAATTGTCACAAATTATTCCCAAATCAATTATTTTCTGTTATAACAGGCATTTCTGCTGCTTCCACTAGCATTTTTCTCCTGGTCATGTCCCTCGTTGTTATCACTAGGAAAGCCATCACAAAAAAAGCTCCTCATAACTTAAAGAAACCCAGATGTCCTTATATCTACAGGATGGTTTAGGTGTCGACATCCGTGCATTATGTGAGCTTACCAAGTTACTTATAGCATTTTTTTTCCGGAATAGGCATCAGCTGTCCTAAGCAGCTACCCATTCCTTACTGACATAATCATGGGGCTGCTATTTAGATTTCCATATGAATTTCCCAAGGGAGACAGATTTAACATAAGGTTTCTATAAGTGCTAAAATATGTGCTAAAATAAGTGCCTAATGCGCTTCTTCCTGTGGACACGTTCTCTGCTGAAAGGCCATCCAGTGCGTGCAAGAAAACAGTCTCTGAAATAGGTTTACTTAACATTCACATGAATATTTATGGCAAGTATTTTGCACTATGCACACAGTTCTTATTATTAAAGCTTAAGCAACTGGTGTTAATAAATAATTGTATAGTTTGGAACTTTGTGTCTGTGAAAGGCCAAAACATCTTTCTTACTATTATTATTATTACTACCACTCAGTCATTTTCTATGAGTTTTAAGCATCACTTGATTTAGTTTTCCTTTTAAATGTAATTATGTGCTATACTATACATTGTTTAGACCTTCTCATTCTTGGGTCATGCTAAGAAAGCAATGCTATTAAAAGAAATGTGCTTGTTAGCAATCATCCCATAAATATATTTATGTCACTATTTCTGAGTGTGCTTATTCTCTCCATGAACATTTAGGGATGACATCAAAAAAACTTGGAAGATTAGAAAGGGTCATTTAGTGTACTAAAACTTTCCCCATACATTAAATAAATAAGATATAAACATGGTATTTTCTCAGAATTCTACTGTAACACTAGCAAATTTGCCACAGACATTCTAAATGCACACTGGCTTAAAATAAAACTCAGAAGGAATATTGAGTTTCTTTGCCTTTACTTGAATCAGTCCTGTTGAATTCTGCGCGATATTTTTAAATGAAATATTCTGATTTTTGTTGATGGTGTTGTTCTGAATTATCATTCTAAGACCAGAATTACTAGATTCACAAGTTTATTTTTAGTCATACTTTCAACAGAAAACTAATATAACTTAATTTACAAACCCTTTGCCCACCTCAATATCCAGAATTCTTCAAGAGCTCCTTAGCCACGTTTACTCAAGATTTCTCCTTCAAGGAGCTGAGAGAGTCTGAAGAAACAAATAAAAATGTTTGAAAATAGATCTGGAATGCAGAGGGGCTGGAAACTTCAGTGCAGAACCTGCCGCGCGGTCTTGCTGCTGCAGCCTCCTGTTCCACAGTGTCCATGCTGTATTTACCTCCTACAGACACACAGTGAATGTAGGAAGAGTGTACCCAGAACCAGAAAGCTTTGCCAGCAGGCAGAGTTAAAGACTCATATAGCAACCCAGATGTAGTACAGTGATGGTTGTGCTGTGCATTTTCTTTTTTATGTCTTGCACAGTTTGCTAATGGCATCAAGGTTTTATCAAAGATTCCCCTGGACTTTACCGCGTCGAGGATGTCACTCTGACACGCAATTTTAGCAAGTTAACTGGTTTGGGATCTATCCTTAAGCAAGCAAAATTGTGTTAATGACAGTGAAGCTTCTCGCAATTAAAGTGCCAATGATAAAGGGAAACTATGTGTGACCATATGCAACATATATATCACATATCTCAAATATGACATGCACACAAGTGCACATTTATGAAAAGCAATAGACAATTTATGCCATTAAAAACCTCAAATTAATTTTAAGAATTCTTCCAAGCATTAAATTATTTTTTATCCAATTATTAGATTTTATTATTTATATAAACTAATTTCAGTCACTAGGTAATATTCAAGGTCAGTGAGTTGTTTTATGCTCCATCTCTGATGGAATATTAATTACTGCACATCCCAGAGTGCCTTACTGTTCAGCAAAAGCTAATGTTCAGAAACACATATAATTGCTATTCCTGTCACCTGGCAGGTCCTTGCTTTCCTCCTCATTCTTTCTTTTTTGTTCAGAAATACATGTTATGAAACTTCAAATCTCACTGCACTAGTTACCTGCTCATAGTTTCTGAGGAACTCTTCTGTCACAAAACAGGAGAAAATGATCACTTGTAATATTCATGCAAATGTGTTGTTTCAACTAATTTTTATTAACCAAGTTGTGGAGAGAAGTTTAGAAACAGAAAAAAAAATGTGAAGTTTCTAGAGAGGTTCCAAATGCAGAGCAACCAAGATGATGAAGGGACTGGAGTATCTATCTTATGAGGAAAGACTAAGCAAGCTGGGCCAGCTCAGCCTGGAGAAGGGAGCACTGAGTGTGGAACTTATCAACGTGTACAAATACCTGAGGGGAGAAGGTAAAAAGGAGGGGGCCAAACTCTTCTTGGTGGTGGGCAGTGACAGGACAAGGGGTAATGGGTATAAATTAAAAGAACAAAGCAACAATCACAAGTTCGTCTGCTCCATATTTATTTCTTTCCTTCCGTCCTGGGAGTCAACTACAGAACCCTAGTGCTTCATCTCTGACAGTCACGGTCTGTTGTTGCTGCAACTCTATTATGTTTTACCTGTTTAAATCCACTGAATTTCATAATAAACCATTATAGCATAATGCTCCTTTCTTAACAGCTTCATATTTTACAGAATAAGTTAAATATTAATTCATAGCCTAATCTTCTCATTTTAATTCACCTACAAGTTCAAATTTAGTCTCCAAAATAGAGTCATTTGATAACACACCTACAATTTTTGCACATCAGCTACTAATACAATGTAGGAGTTATTTGAAAATACGCATTTTTCCCACAGTGCCATTCTCAAATGACATTAGCACATTCTGATTAATATTTAAGAAGCACTGAATTATTACACATACACATTCAGCAGTGAAAAAGTGTAATTTAATGAATGTAACACTTCAGACTTCATCAGCCATTTCTGGGTATCATCACTGATATTTTTACATAGGAAGCCTTCTAGCTAAGTACAAAAAAGGCTTAATTCTCTCTCTCTTTTACAGGTGTCTGAAAAAGAGGAAGAAAGCTCTTTCTGTAGATTTGCCAATAAAATATCTCACATTATTCTGTTTCTAGGTGTGGGGTATCAATATATCATGATGATAGAACATCCCAAATAAAAGGAGGACAGGAAAACTTCCACATTAAATCTACCACACCGAATGTGATGTTTACACTCTACATAAATCTCACAGAGAAATGAAAGTTGGGAATCTAATCAGAATAGAATAAGAATGTATATACTATACGTAAGTTTAAATTTATTAAGTTGTTGCAGTTTGCTCGGAACAGCCTGTAAAGTGAAAGGAAGTGTCAAGACCATCCGTAAGAGTGTGACGTAACTAAAAGAAGATAGTGAATGTGATGAAAACTGAGGGAGGGAGGGAGTGACTCAACCTCCTGAACAACTGCACAAATCACAGAAATTGAGGGATGCAGATTTTTCCTATACGGAGGCTAAATATCTTTTAAAATAGCAGGGAAAGATCCAGGAAGAAAAAGGAGGAAAGCAGAGTTTCATCTTTGGGATAAGTGGGATTTCTCTGGGGCTTCTAAAGCTATTTGAGACAACAGAAAGGAGGGAGGATGTGAATACAGAAGGAGAACCCTAAACCCACTAACTTCTGGGTGAAGGGAGTTTTCAGGTGCCAGCTCCCAAGCTAGTTAAATTATTAACACATCTTTAGCTCCTGAAGCCTAGTCTACCCCAAAGCGTTTCTGTTTGACTCACCTGGCTATAAAACTGGACTGGTCCTTTCACAAGACTGGGCATGTTGTGAGAATTTGACTCACGCTTCATCATATCAAGCCTAATACTCACCTTGACACAAGGGATGCCAAGAGATCCATCCTCAACCCTAATTAGGAATAGAGTTGGGAAATAGTAGGAATAATCGACAATTATCTCTAAACCCTTCTCTTTTATCAAATGCTTACCAACATTGCAACTATGTTTCATCTCCTAACTTGATAAAGGAGCATAAAGTCACTGTCTTACCCCTAATTCCTACCTAGAAACACTTCAGCAGATAATAACAGCATGCTTTTTTGGTAAGCAACCCAAGGTAAAACTCTCACTACCTGTAGCTTCCAGCTGCTGTTAATCCGGAATTGTAATTATTGGATGTGTGTTGGTCTGAGCAATTCATACCAGTAGTGTGCGTTAACCTCTGCTATAGTGATCTAATCTCTGGCTTCAGTAGTTTTAAGCAGGTACTTTAGACTTCAATCATACTAAAAGAGTCTGAGCTCTCTCTTTTAATGCACAGACCTAATAGAAGACTAAACAGTATGAATAAATTGCTCATTAAAAAAAAGGCTGAAAATCTTTCACTCAAACTCCCTGGCACATTTTAAAATTAAAAGCGAACTCATCCACACATAATAGAAAAAGGCAATAGAAATAATAGACTAGGAAAATGAGTCAATTAGTAAAAACTGTGTGGCACATTACTATAATCATACTGTCCACAACATAGAAGCAAGTGAATGTGTGACAGAGTTGTCACATTAAGCCTGCTGCCTCATAGTCAACTTGTCGTCCACCCCGATGCCCAGCTCCCTCTCTGCAGGGCTGCTCTCCAGAAGATCAGTCCGCAGCCTGTACTAGTGTCTGGAGTTCCTCCCCAAGTGCAGGACCCTGCACTTGCCCTTGTTGAACTTCATGAGGTTTCTCACCGCCCAGTCGTCCAGTCTGTCCAGGTCCCCCTGGATCGCAGCACAGCCCTCAGGGCTTAAATCCTTTAAGAGAAGTAGGAGCTTTGATTTTTTTTTTTTTGATTTTTTTTTTTTTTTTTGGATCCAAATGTCATTTACTCTGCAAACTTTGAGTGAAGAAGATTGCCTAGATACTCTCTTCCAATACTGTGACAGAACTTTATGTATGTGTCAGAGATAAGTTGTATTTAGAATGACTTGCCAATTGCTGTAGTGACTATCTAATTGATAATCTTGGTTTTTATATTAGCAATCTAAATTTTCAATTGGCTGTGGGCTGTTGAAACAGCTGGACAATTTTTTAGCCTCTACTTAGCTAAAGAATAGGTAAGAGTACCACTTGAACCTGTTAGTACTGTCTGCAGGCAGTACCTTCAATATTTGGAAATATCTATATGCACATTTTCACTTGCAACAGTGGAGAAAATACTAATGCTTGCATGAGCACTCATTATGTATTGTGATACTGCAGATTTTCCTGTTGAAAAATAGCCTTCCTTAATTATCCAATTATCTTTTTACAGTAGGGAAGATTTTTATCGAGTGAACTATTCTTTTTTTTTTTCAAATTTTATTTAGGGTAGCTGTATAGTAGGTTAATTTTCTCTTAGTATTGAGTCAATGGCAAAAATAAACATATTTATCTTCCTTCAAGCAGGCAATATGAATGATGTATTTGCTTGACAATAGTAGTTATACAGAAAATCCAAAGGATTGTTTTTTTATTTTTAGGTATAAATCTTATTAAGTTTAGCAATAGAAATAGATAGTAGAAGCAAATATATAATATGTGATTGTAAATACTTATGGTTCATGAGATTTTTTTTTTCCTCTTACATGCAATGAACTTGTCCAGAGTATTTTTCATGCTGCATCTACACAACTAGATTAAAATATGATGCAGAGTAAAAACAGTGGATAAAAGTAGTGAGTTAATGAGGTGCTGTGTTGTAGTGTTGACAGTTTGATGGATCTCTTGTAGTGAGAATGCCTTTGCTATAATGTCCACCGTGTAAACTGCATGTAATAAAACTAAATGACTTTTGGACTTAAAAAAAAAAAAAAAAAAAAAAAAAAAAAAAAAAAAAACAGAAAAAAACACAGTCTAAGTTGCACATTTTGCTTTATCTACCGTCTGCTCATGCTTAGCCAGGCACGTCCTCGCATGGTGGAAGAGCAGCCAGCTGACATGTTATAAGAGGCAATGATGTTCAAGGAGTGTGTGGTCCATGTAACACAGGTATCGCAGCTGGCTCCCTGTTCTGGTTTTCTGCTGCTTCATGGGCATATGGCTTTTTCTCATTTTAATAGCTTAATTATACAAGGAGAGGCCTGTCTGTGGAGAAATTATAGTTAATGGGGATGCTTTTCTTTTTCATAAGACAGATGAGAGAGCTTTTCACTGCTTTGCATGGTGATACAAATGTTTGCTCTATGTGACTGCTTTCAGATACCCACTAAATTTCTAGTATCATGAGTAATAGTAATTCAGCTGCCTCTTGTTGTCCTCCCCTAGTAAGACAAACAGAATTTGCACACTTGCTTCACATTAAATGACAATACTTTTCATGACTGACTTGCTCCAAAACCATGCATGTATTCTTGTATGTGTAATGGGAATTCTGCTATTTTTAATAGTAAGGCTGCTTTTGGAGCGGGGGGGGAAAGCTTACTGATCACTTTATTCCCCCAATCATTTTAAAAATGTCTGTGGGAAGCTATACCAATGTGACCACCAGTTTTTATATGGATTATTTTAATTACAAATGCAGTATTAGCCCTTCAACTAGATATTCTTTGGGACTAGTTGTATTTTAATACTGCAGTTGAGGCAGTGCTTTGTCAAGCGCTTTGTTTCAACATGATTGAGCTGATACCCCACAAGTATCTTCCTAAATTAATCCATTTGCTTTGCATTGCAAACATTTAGCAGTCAGAGACCTGTAGTTTAGAGGTCTATGTACTGCAATCACATATGTTGCTGCTTTGGCTCTTCTCATTGCCTGTTGGTTTATAAACATTAATAGTCGTATTTGTCTTCATTCTCAGCCAATTTTCCTTTCTGCTTACTTTAACAAACAGTGCCTTCTGGATTTCTTTATGGCTTGCTTCATCCATTTGAATATCCAAAATATTTTTCTCCTAGATAACCAAATAGGCTTACTCTTTCATATGCATCAGTAATTCTTAGATGTGTACTTTTGGCAACTTTTACCTTTGCTAATTATCAAATAACTCTGCCCTGCAAAGAAGCCAACTGTGATGTTCTGACTTCCCTGAAGAAGAGATTACTACTACTTCAGATGGATTTAGGTCTCCTCTCTGAGCATATTTTGCAATTGCTTTCATTTGAAGAGGCTCTTTCTGACAACATTTATGAGATTGGAAGGCAGTTACAGTGCAAATGCACAGCCCGATTATGAGCCTTTCTGCAAAGGGTTAAGTGGAACTTGGTTGATGCCCCCATGGTTGCAACTTCAGGCTGCAAGCCTGATTAACTGAGAAGTGTTTTCCTAAGAGCGGTAGTTTTAAAATAAATTCTTCTTTAACCAATGTGGTTATTAAGGTGGGTTTTCAGACTGAAAGAGGTTTCTGATTTGTGTGAGTTACAGTGGCATTTTTGATCATTATTAAATACCTTGAAGTACGAGGGAGATAATCAGCTGCATGACTTCAGAAAATCACCAGTGGAATAAAAAAAAAAAAGGAGCAAAAAGTATCCTGAGAGGCTAAATAACTCCTAGCTAGAAGTATATCAGTTAAATAACAGGACCTCCTATAAACTGAGTTTTTGCTGTTTGCTGATTGATGCTCCAAACTGACAGTTTCTGATCTATCTGTGACTGAAGATCAGTCTGTCTTGAAGAAAACAGTTTATTTTAAGGTAGATAAATTTCAGTCTAAAATATTTTGAAACTACTCCTTTCCTTTTTCAGATTATTTGATGTTTCACTGTACTTTCATTTTTCTAAGTGCATCTTTGAGATAAGTGGACTAAGTCTTATTAAAAACAAGGTCTATCTTCCTAGTGAGGAGCTTCTAGTTTGCCCACGTTTCCCGTGTAGCAAGTGACATGAAACTTACGCTAAAGAGAACACTGGAAACATTAAAACTGTTTTTTGGGAGGCAAGTTACAAAGGAACATATAAAATAACATGTGGCAAAGGAAGCTAATCTCTTTGGTGATGCAAGATAAGAGAATGTTCAGCTTATAGTAGATGGTATCGTGATAAACTCTACCCATGTGGGGCAGAGCTTCAGAGAAGGTCAGGTACTTTTAGAAACAACAAAATACTTCACTGGCAAAAAAAATATAGTTTTCAGGAGTAACTTATTTCTTGAAGACTTTGAGAGACTCTAAATTAAAGGAGAAGAAAGAAATATCTCTAAGATAAACTATTCTGATTTTTTGAAAAACAGAGACTGTATTTGACTTAGGACTGGTATGACAGCTAAATTTTCGGAAGGAAAATTTGCTGTAGCTTCTTATTCTTGACTTTTGAAACACTTCTAGATTTTTATCATTAAAAATGAAAATTTCCAGTTTTGCGTTCTTGTATTTAAACTCCTGTTGCTGCATTCAGTGATAAGAAGTTAATGTAGAAGATTTCCAATTGAGTTGTCATACAAAAATATTAAAGCAGGTGTGGAGACCAGAGCTAAATTAAGTAGACTTAAAAAGAAATGGTGTGCCTTATCAAGGAGAAAAAAAAATAAAATCAAGTTAGCTCAATGTTATATTTGACCCAGAAAAGTACTTTGCTCTATAAATTAAAGAGAAATAAAATAAGCATTTTGATATTTCCAGAACAAAATCTCTAAAGTTTTGTTGTTGTCTTTCTTAAATATCTACATGTAATATTTGGAACATTTCTAATTTAAAAAAATATTTTTTAGCTGTCTTTACAAAATGTGTCTTCTTATAAAGTTTTGATGAGTGAATATAGACTAACTGTTTTGATTTACCCTGTAAACAAGTATGGAATAAGCCTTTTTTTCCTAAAGAAGCTGTTTCTTGTTCTTAGGAACAGACTTTTGAGTTAAATTATACATGAAAGAAACTTAGACAACTGGCTTAAAAGAATACAGCTGAATTTAACTATCTGGGTTATTTCACAAGGCTGCCGTTCTGGCAGTGCTACCAGGCTGGCTGGTAAGTAGAAAAACAGAATGATTAAAGTCCTGGCAGTTGTAGCAATCTATACCACTGCCTAGAAGCAAAAAAAACTAAACTTGTTTCAGTGATGAGTTTAACGCTCGCTTCTGCTGTGTTTGACTCTGTCAAGAACACGCATCGCCCTTGTGTAGTCACTTTAAGATCAGGGCAAGAAGATTAATAGTTTCTCAATATTAAGAAGAGGCAGGGGAAAAAAAATCAGAAGCTACTCTAGATGGAATAAGGAATTATTCTGGCATTTGAGAATTATGCAAGCCATTCAGTCAGCAGCTAATATCCTGTAATCAGTGGGGTTTGAGTGCTTGGAAATTTTCCAGCATTTTGGCCGTTCAGTTTTCCAATTTTTATTGAGGACAGTTTCCATTTTTCCCATGGAGATATTAGTGTAAGACTGATAAGATCCAAAGTAACAGTAAATAATTTTATCTTCAAGTGGAATATGTTGGATTCCCTGGGCTTCTTGGGAAGTTTGTCTTCACTTGATATACTTTTCTATAGCTATAAAACTACCTTATTAAAGCAAAAATTCTTGACAACATATTTAAAAGCTTGTTTCCCTTATGGTGACAATTAAAACCTACAAGATCTACAGCAGTCTGCTCAAAGCCCCTTGGAAAAGGGTGAAACAGGTTCATGTAACCAGGAAAGGATAAAGTAAATCATGGGCTTTGCTCAAATTTCACAAAAAAAAGCAATGTTATTCTATCTCTTCCCTTTACTGCTTAAAATATTCCTCACCCCTTCAGAGTTTTCCAGTGACATCCCCCTGAATTGAATTCCCAGGTAAAATTAGGAAAGCATATTTCAGTCTTTCTGAGTATCAGACCTGTTTGTAAAAGTGCAAGACTTTTCCCCTTTGTTTAGAGAAGGGTCTCTGGTAGCTGGAGTGAGTTAATAAAAATAAAACTCCAGACCTCATTAGAATCTAATTAACTTGAATTTAAGAGTTGCATAATTTGGTATACCGGGGGTATAATCTGCTGTCCCAAGATGGAATTGATTGTCTAGGGAATCTGATTTCATACATACTGATAAATGTATTATGTAACGGGCATAAAGAACATTATGGTTAATGAAAAGGAAATCGCTGCAGAACGAGCATCTGTGGTGGCTGCCAAAAGGATTATATTTTTATTAGACAAGAGTGACAGTGGATGCCATGTTTTAGAACATTTTGGAAAAACATTGAGAAATTAAGATTGAAATAATATTCTGCTTATGCAGTTTGTACACACACATGTGCACATACACACTCCAGGAGCCACAGCACTAACTTATTTTGTCATTTGCGAGGTTTTATGGTCTATTCTGTGTTCCCTGTTCAATCAAGATAGCTAAAACTATCTTCATTGTAGGATAATAAAGATTTCAGGTAAAAATGAAAGTATTTATTCTAAAGTACCGCCAAAAAAATGGTTCAGGGTGACCACAGTGGGAGAACCTCTGCTGACTGAGGATTCTTTACCTTGCCATTGATAAGGTAATGCCTATGGCCTATGCAGTATTGCTACAGAGAGGAACTGCTGTTACTCAGCCAAAATTTCCAGAAATAAAGTATCTCACTCTTCAAATCATTCCTATAACTTAGAACTCTAAACTCCTATTTGGCTTCTTTAAGACATCTAAAGGGTGTCCTGTTTGTCACTATCTCTGAATTTAGAAGTTAAGTGTGGATATCCTAAGATATTTTGCTTTTTTTTTTTTTAAAAAAAGGGTGTTTTGTGTGGGATTGACTTAAACTGATAGAGGCATAGTTTCATCACAGTCTTTCAATGAGTAGTGGATACTTAATTATACCTAGATGGAATATCTGCCATCTAGTTGACAGGCAAATAAAGAGCTACCAATGAAACTGCAGAACTGCACAAATTCTGTAGGTGCGGCAGAAACACAATGGGGAAATGATGGTATTTAGAGCAGCAAGGTAGAGAAGTGGGAAGTCTTCTGAAGACAGAATTTTTAGCTTTGCTAAAAATTACAAAAATCCCCAAATACTTTGCAAAAGTCACCTCACGGTGCAAAAAGCGGATAATCTTATGGATCTCACCTGAAGGTTCTGGAGAGATCACCTCCTAAGGATGCCCATAGTAGCGTTGCCTATGGCTTCCCTAAGGGCATAAACGACAGAGTTGAGGGATGAGCTGAACAGGGATGGGAAATGATGCTGACCAATTCCTCCGGCTGGACTGTGAGTATCCCCTGCTCCCCTTACCTGGCCTGCTGGCCTAAGGTAACCCCTTGCAAGGGGTCCCCTGCGCCTTTGGGGAGAAGAAATACATTAGCATTAGGCAACTCCTTGCAAGATTGAGACACCCTTGGACACTCAGGGTGAAGAAACCCTGCAGCCTTTTACTGGGACTCCACTGAGTTGCACTAATTGCTGTTTGCTTAACTGATGAGCTTAGTCCTGTAACAGTCGTGCCAATTAATGGCAGATGTTGTCATCACAAAGATCTGTGCTCGGGTGAATACAGTCAGCTAAGTAAAGCCCAGTGGTTGTTACCTCTCTGGGTTATTTTACTGCTTCTCACAGTAAAATATGGTGTAGTATTTTACTACTGCACACTCTAGCTCCCATCAAAAGGTCATGGGTTAGTCTTCTGACCGTCTTTTCCACTTTACTAGCACAGGAAGCATCACTGTGGTTTACACTGATTTCAAAATTGGGCTTTATGAAATAGGGTAGGCAAAACTATATAACTGTGCTGTTTTGTCTTTAAATTATACAATAATCAAATGGAGTTTATGTCCTTCTAAGAAGTATGTGTACTTTATTTTATTACGCACCACCACGTTTTTTAACCTGGTTGATTTTCACGGCAGCCTATGGTACTTTCTGACCGTGTTTCCTGCTTAGTGCATTAGATCTAGAAACTTGGTATATAATACCTAAATTTGATGTATACTTCTGTTATGGCCCTAACTGTTCTGTGCATCTGCTTCTTATAGCACAATCTCTCCATTATTTTTTTTTTCCTTTATTTTTTTAAACTCTAAAATATCTGGGAGAAGAGATGACTATATGGCTGCAGTACAGCCTGTCAGTAATATCTTTGCTGTGTGATATATATTATGAATGCCATACTTACCTACTTGCTTATCTATGAATTATTTTAATTATTTGGCATTGATATGTTCTGTGTACGATACTGCATGTGCTGATCTATAAGATAAAGAGGAAATAAATGTGGCACTTCAGAAGAGACTATTTCAGAAAGTCTTATCAAATGAAACCACTGGCTACTGCAACTTGAAGAAAAGTGGTAGTTAGTACAGATGTGAATGACTGATGCACGGGCTGATCCTATGGGCTTCAAGGCAGAATTCCCACTGACTTCAGTAAAGTCAGTATTTTGTCCTGGTCATGAACCTGTGTTATCAGGCTGACTCGCTGTTGCTCAGTGGTGTTGGTTTTATGCTCTTCAGTATGAGCCCCAGTTGCTCATGTACTTGTACCAGCTAAAAGTGAAACTGTGGTCCTGGTGCAAAACCTGATTTCAGCAGTGACATAATTCTGCGCCCACCTGAAACCAACAAGACTTAATTGCATAATTAAAGCTAAGTATGCTCATCTATCTTCATACTGATACTTCACACAGTATATTCTTAACACAGTATATGCTGAGCTGCAGTCCATCCCCAGCCTATACATTAGGATTTCAGTAGCTCTCCCCAGCAGCTCTTCCTTACAAACAGATGTCTCGATACGACTGTGGTTAGACACACACATGGCAAGTAATTCACGGAGGAACCCTTAGGTGTGTGGTTCGTGGAGCACAGTACATCACGGATATCCCTGCCCAATGGCTAGGATGCACAGATAAGGCTGTAGCACTCAAGGACCAAAGAGTACACTCTACAGAGTGTATACCTGCCCGCTGAGCATATACAAATCTATGCTGTGCAAAGGAAGTTGCTTCTGTGCAATTATGGCTTCAGTCTTCAGTTAATGCTCTTTGAAGATCCTTCTATTATTGCCCAGCTCCCGTGAGTTCAATGGAGGAGAGCAATGCAGATCTGTGTGAGATCAAGCAACAGCATTTTTATGGAAATTTGTGTGAGTCTTTTTAAGTAGCTGCTGCCATGTCTATGTCCATGCAGTTCTACAGAAACAGCAAGCTATACAAAAGTGCCTTGCATATCCTGTGAAACAAAGACTGTGAAACAAAGGTTGAGGCCTGTGTTGTCACCAGCAGCAACAAGGCTTGGTTTGCCTGGTCTTTTATTTCCAGAAATGTGCGCCCCACGAGGGGGATGTAAAGAGAGATAAAATTGTTAGAAGCTGCTCTTCTGTTGATCTGCTTCCTTTTTTTCCTCCTGCTTGGCAACCTCCACACCTGCTGTTCTGACTACTAAAAATTGTCCGTCCTTTTGTTCTGAGAGTGTTTCTGCCTCAGAGGAAAGGATTAAAAAATATGGTAGCATTTTTTCATGTCCTTCTGCCTTACAACGTTCAAAATCAAGTTCTTGTTAACAATTCAGTGTTCTTGGGGGCTCCAAAACGTAGTTTTTCAATTAAAATGGCTATGACCTAGTATGGTTACACTGCAAGAAGCACTTAAAGCTCTAAAGGAATACTTTAAGAAGGCAATTTAAGTATAGGGCTGTCAAAAGTCCATTGCCTGCTGCCGTATAAAGCTGGCACAGCTTGTCAGATATGAGACAAAGAAAACAAGTGTGAGGAAGCTCGTTCCGCCTTCTGCCACGTGGTTTTGCCATCTCTCCAACAGCTGCAGATTCAGGGCTCCCATCCACTCCCCTTTGGCCTTAGCTGGTGCAGTGACAACTCCCTGTGCTGTCCCAGCAATCTGGATACCTGCTGCTGAGAGGAACGTATGGAACGTTTGGATTTACCGTCACCAATATCTGAAGCTTTCCCTTCAGAAGGCCCGTTTTGTCTTGTCCAGTTCTGCTGAGTGCATCCCATCATTTTCCTTAGTGAAAGAGGTGAGCAACTCCTGACTGAAATATCTCCTAGAATTCAGTTGTTTGATCTCAAGGGAAGATTTCAAACACGGAACAGGCTTTTGCCCTTGAATGGATTCTTTAAAATTCAGTATCTCCAAAGAGTGGACAAGTCTGCACCGAGTCGATCTCCACTCCCGTGTTCGAACTGGCTCAGATGCTCCCCTAGCCTGCAGTGTACTGCTAAGATATTTTCCCTAGAATGGAATAATACTGGCAAAAATCCTCATACAAAAATACTGGCAAAATACTGGCAAAAATCCTCATACAAAAATACTGGCAAAATACTGGCAAAAATCCTCACGGACATTGCATTGGCATAGGAAAACAGCATTGGCAAGAGAAGAAAGGTATTCTTGCTAGCTCTTCCCAACTAGAAGAAAGTAGTGGTTTCTTCTGGTGCCATAATGTTAGTCAGGAGTTGCACCCTTTCCTGACTGAGCTAGCTGTGCCAGCAATATTAGGTAGTTTTCCCATTAGGAAGTGTTCTTTTCTTGAAATGTATGAACATTTTTGAGCAGGAGCACCACTTTTCCCTTTGACAGCCTTTTGGAAATCACTAGGTCTACTGCTGCAAGATATGGATGGTGATGCTTAACGCGATGCTTTGGAGTTATCAAAGCTTAGCTATGACTTGCTGCCTGTACAGGGGTTTATATACATGAATAAGGGCTACATACCAATGTTTGTTTTCTCTTCCCCCCTACACTGAAGTGAAGGTCTGACATATGTGTATAATAGTGTTTGCAAACATAGTGGCATTAACCATCCATTTAAATATAAAGAGAGCTATCCTGCTCTCAAGCTTCTGTAGAAACCTACTATAAAACTGCAAATGTTTCCATGCCACCCCTGCCTCCTGGGAGACCAAGAGGGTCATTCAGGACTTTGGAGTCAAAGCAGTGTTGTTTTAGATCGTGTCATTCCATGAATAGGTTATTCTCGACTATTCTGTCTTATTAGATCAATTTATTTATTTATTCAGTTAACGAAGCAGTCGAAATAGCCAGGCTTGAGAATTTAATCTAGCAACTGGTTGCATACAATCATTCAGCATCTTTGTCTGACTCGAGAATCTAGATAGCTAACTGAACTGAGATTTGTCAGCAAATAGGTAGAGTTCATTAAAAATAAGGATTCTGGATGACCGTAGTAAGTTTTTGTCAGCTGCTTATGCTGATATAGCATATATGAATGAGAATGTACACAGATTTCTTTAAAAAAAGTTACATGCAGCTCAAAGCATGAAGAGGAGCAGCAGAAGGAATTGGCTTTCAAAAATTGAAAATATACCAATAATTTGTAGTTGAAGTTAATTATTGACATCGGTAAATCATCACAACAACCGTTTTGATGTTGTTTTTACACAGTTGACCATCTTCAAAAAGTAATTTAGGTATTTTTTCCCAAAATGAGATCTGTTGTTTACAGTGAAGTGACTAGTATAGGACAGATTAAGATCCTAAATTTTTCTGACTTTTGTCAGTAATCAGTAAAACAAACACTTATCCTACTAAGTGCAACAAGAAATTAATCACCTAAATTTTATCTGGAATGCTGCAGCAGTTATGTTATAGTAAAGTCTCCTTACTAATGCCTTCATGATGGTGAGGGATTAGGTTGCTGATCGAGATTCATGTTGAGTTAGGGAAGTTTCTCATCACTTTCTTTTTGTGAGCGAAAGGTCCGAACGTAGCAGTGATTCTCTAAAATTAGGTATATTCTTAAGGAATCCTTGACTTTACATCAGTCTTCTGGGCAATGAACTGTGCAGCCAGGGCAGGCACTGTAAAAAATCCTTTTCTGTTTGCATGCTGGTCATCTGTGCCTCAGACTCTACTGGTGTAGGGTAGGGTGCAATGGCTAACTAAACATATCAGCAAAAATTAAAGGGGTAGAAGAGAATATAAGAAGAAATATTCATATGTATTTTACTTTACGTTGTCCTTTTATAGCTACTTTCAGATTTGGGAGTCAGTGATTGAAATAATACAAACTAGTTCATATTTACATTTTTAAAAATCTTTACAATAATACAAACAAAAATTACAAAACCATAAAAATTAAAATGTATTAGAAATTATTAAGAGAGGAGAAGGAATTTTGTAACTAAATTATTGTAATATAAACTTCATCTTTAGCAATACTGAAAACAGTTACATGCACTTCCCTCAGTTGGGTAGACTTGCACTTATATGCTTAACTTCAAGCATATAAATGAAGATGTTTTGGGGGAAGAGATACAAAACAATTTTAATCCTGCCCTTTGTTCTAATAGATTTTCTACCAGTAATTCCTTTGTATACATCTGTTTTAGTCATTTCAAATGAGACAACTGTCAAGTAAGATCTGTGGGTCATAAACATTTTCTTTTGATGCTCTTGTAGTGCAAAACCACATTTATTTTAATAATCAGGTTTCTCTTCTTGCCAGTTAGGTTGCTGCCTTTGTTATTAGGCTGTGATTTTATTGCAGTAGCAAATAGTAACTGGTACGAGATGCAGTTTTCAGCCTCATCTAATACGTGAAAGCAAGCAGAGCTGGATAACAAGTTAGGTTCATATCACGGCCTTCTGTTTTCCACTTAATTTTAAGCAGCTTTCTCAAACCTTGCATCTGCATTGGCCACATTACTCAGATCCTCACTGATGGCCTGCTCCCTCCTGGTGGTCTTCACTCTGCAAGCAGTGCATGGGGGAGCAGCCCTGGCCAGTGTCTGAGGTTAGTAAGGGGGTAGCAAGGAGGACAGTCGGGAATAAGAAGGGATTTTGGAGATCGGAGCCTTTTTAGGTATGGTTTAACCTCAGAAATGACATCCTTGCTCAAGAGAGTGCAGAAGCAAGTGTAGGGAAGCCCATCACAACAACTGGCCTCCTCGCATGACTTCCCAGAGCCAGGATACTGGCCCTTGCTAAACTTTGAAGGCCTGAAATAGTTGATCGTAAAGAGAGAGAGAGACATCTTTAGTTTTGCCACATGCAGGGAAGCATTTTTACACATACAGTTATTGTCTGTCTGTCAATGTACCTGTCTCACTATACCCTGGCAGGCCCACATATCTTTGGATTAACATTGTAAGAATTAGCAGAGGCCATATGATAAAGCTTATTGATGGAGCAGCTCATTCTAGAGACCACCTCTAGGCATGTCAAGGAAAAGAAGGTGATCAAGAGTAGTCAGCATGGACTCACCAAGGGGAAGTTGTATTTGACAAACCTGACAGCCTCTACGATGGAATGACTGCTTGGATGGACGATGGGAGAGCTGTGGCTCTTGTTCACCTTGACTTAGCAAGGTAGACAATATAGAAAATACGTTCCTAAAAGAAGGATTATAAGATCTGGAAGTTGTTAGCTTAAGAAAAAGACTGAGTTAAGATATGATAGCACTTTCTGTACATATTAATTAAGGTTGATAGAGAGGTTTAACTGATGGATCTGCAGGCAAATGGTTTTTCAGATTTATTGAGGATATGATAGACTTGAATTGTAGCAAGGGAACTACAAGTTAAACATGACATTAGAGGAGCACTGGAAGTAGATTGCCCAAGGAGGCTGGAAAAAAAAACTACAATGATGGAGATTCTGAGAAACACAGATTAGATGACTTCTTGGATTCTTACTGGCCTATTGCTCTGTTATTCTATACAGAGAAGTGACTTGAGAGAGTGCTGATATATTTAATAAATGCTCTTTCTAGCACCTTTTGTTCTTTCTAATAACAAAAAATGCAAAATATGTAATGTCTGAAACTTCTCTCTTCTAAACGTAGCTTTCCTTTTTCTTCAAAGTAGAGGAAAAGTATTTCTGCATAGAATCTTCTTGCCACATGAAATGGCAGCTTCTTTTTTGATCCCAATAATTCACTGATACTCTCCTAGAAAACAGCTAGATAAAACCATAAGGGTAACTTACCAAAGTAATTGCAGCATTTGGCTAAAAAGCAAAATATGGCAGATCTGACATGTAGAATTGATCACTGCACCTAGTGGACATGGTGAAGAGGGAGGGTAAAGGAAGCGAGCTCGGCTTCTGCAGCCGTGGTGAGATTAGAAGCTATAGCACAAACAAAGCCTCAGTCTGCAGAAGCAAAAAAACTGCCCGCTTGTATCTTCCTTTAATGTCTATTCTCTCTGATTATCATACTGCAGCAGCCTCCCTTTGAATTTTGTTCTCTTTATATAATTTATTGTCACATCTTCTGATAGGGCAAGCAATGTTCCTAACATATGCCTTATTCCATGTCATGATAGCAAAGCAGAGGACTGTTATTTCCATTTTGCATTAGAGATGTTGAAACACAGAACAAACAACATAAAACAAAAGCAAACCTTTATGCTGCAATTTCCTAACACAGATACTTGTGATTGCTAGCAGGGGAGATTACAAGACTGATGGTCAAGGGATAGGGAAAAGGATTCTCCTTCCCACAACACAGATTGCAAATAAGTTTAAAATGCTGGAGGAATTAGTGCCTTAGACCACCCGTCTAATCACTGATTTAAAGAAAGGAAAGCCTAGTCTCTTAGCTTCCAGGTCCTTCATCTTCTCCACTGGATTTGTCATATGTTGTTCAAATTTTATTTCTTCCGAAAAAGAAAATCTTTCCTCTCTCCTTCAAATATTATTCTCTAATTTTCAAGCCTCTAGTCTGTCACTGCTAATTACCCTGTTCCCATCTCGCTTCAGGTTTGTTGGCCTGACATTAGGAAATATTTTTGTGTGATGTAAGCACTTTATTTCACTCTGCCACCTGTTCTGCTGCCTAACAGTTTCACCTGGTGGATTCAGCTCTAAGTGCCTCAGACAGCTCAGTGACAACACACTAATGATGACAGTGTTAACTGGACAACAGTGTGCTTAAGAAAGGGAGGAGGAGAAGTCATGTAGGGAATGGTTAGAGTTGTGACTCTCTCTTCTTAACAAATGATCATATTCTGTTTAATGATCACTGAATCACTAGTTATAAAAGTTATAAGAGCATCTCCATATCGTCACAAACATATATAAATGTGTGTGTGTGTGTGTGTGTGTGTGTATGTGTGTGTGTGTGTATATACATAAAAAACTCTCTGTGTGTGTGTATGTGTGTGTGTGTGTGTATATATATATATATATATATATATATATATCTTTCCTGACTCTGATCTCGTGAGGTGGCACATTATTAAAGACTTGGATTAAAATGCCAAGTTATTCATAGTTCTATTGAACATAATTAAATAAATCCTTCCTCCCCTTCCCCCAAAAGCTTCTAGATTTCTTCGTACAATAGTGATTAAAAATTACCAGTAAGAATCTGCTTTTAAAAAAGGGCACCGTATTTCCCAGCAGATTCAGGCTTTTCATGATTGATCTGTTCTGTTTTCTCTCTGTGCTTGTTGCTGGGTCAAATTGTGCGCTGCTAAGTAGAATATTTTACAGAAATCTACTCTGCTAAGGTCCTATTAAGCGACTTCCCTCAACAATATTGAGAAAGATGAAATTGCCTTTCTGTAGGCCCAAATGATATGCATCAATTATATTATTCTCCTTAATTATTTATTAATTGGGTTCTATATTAACCATTCCATTAACATTCTCTAAATCCATCTCAGGCTCACAAGCCTGTAATTACTTGGATTATCCCATTTACTGCTCAAAATGTCGCTAGTTTTCTTCAAGTGCTCTGAAAGCTGCAGAGTTTTGGAGTTTCAGCTCCAAAATAACTGAAAAAATATCTGCTCTGCTAAAATAATGGGATACAAATTACACAAAATTACAGATTTTGAATTCTGAATCTTAGTTTCAGCTCATTAATGTCCTGCTAAATAAATATTGGAATGGAAATATTAAGTCTCAGCTATACTAAGTACTGTCTTTTCCAAGATGCACAGCAGAAGTGCTTATTGATCAGTTCTCTTTTTCAAGAACTACT
>JAVCKT010103784.1:0-26184 GCA_032273925.1 Rhynchotus rufescens
TTTTTTTTCTTTCCAGTGATAGTCAAACTGGTACATATATATGCATTAACATCACTGAATTTAAATCTTAGCAAAAATTGTGTGAGATTTGACAGACAACAGTTTTGCAAATATTTTTATGTTTTGTGAAAAAAACTTGATTCTGCTTATTACTTCCATATCCAGTAAGATATAATAATTTGATACAATTTGAAATTTTAATAACACTTTATGTTTTTAGTTTGAAAAGTTTGTTAAATGAATTGAACCTTCATTGACTTTTTTAAACTGATAAGAATCTATGTTACTCAGAGAAGGTAAATCTCTTATTTTTTTGCCCATTAGAGAAAGGCAGAACTGTATATATTCATACACTGTATATATATTCATATACTGTGTATATATTCAAATTAATTATCAGAATGATCAACTCCTAAACGTTTAAAATGAATCTAAATGCACATGCTGAAAAGAAGGATAAAACCAGAAAACATTTTATATTATTTCTATATAATCCAGAAAAACTGTGGTTCTGTGAACTGTGAAAACATCCAAAGAACATTGGACAAACTGCATAGAATCAGAGCAAATCATTCTGCAAAGTGTCTAGATTAGCACAACATCTTGAAACTGTCAGCAATCATCATAAGACATACACTTTCTAAGGTCTCTGTAAAACTTCAGGCTGTTAAATGAATTTCTCTCCTGCTCTCTGTCCCTGATTGTACATGTATCTCTTCATACTGTTTATGGGAATTTTAAGAAGAGAGAGAGACAATTTTAAAAAGCCTATGGCTGTCATATGATGCAACCTGAGAAAGTGATTACTGCCATGGATTCCCATGTGGAGATACTGCCATTTGTTATCCCATATTGTTCTTAAAGGGATCTCCTTACACAGCTATAAACACTGCAGTAGAAATTCTGAAATAATCCCTCCAAATCTTTAGAACAACCAGGAGATAACCAGTAGCTAAAAGGCAATAAATACAAACCAGTATCTTTTTTTTTTTTCCAAGGTAGTTATCAAATCCAGTCCAAAGGTCCTGCCTTTCCCCCTGGGAGATGCTCCCATGTGCCCAGGGAACCTCTGATCCTCTTCGGGGTGAGCAGTGAGAGAGCTGCTGCCACAGAGATGTAGTACATTTCTGCGGCATCAGAGAAAAGAGATCTGTGCAAAATAAGTTTTTACGTGTTTTTATTAGAATCATATTCTTTTACAGAAAGTGCACGCTTTTAAAACAAGAGATCAAAGCCCCATCAGTTTGAGATAGCCATCACTCCAACTTATAAGACTCTTAAAATGAAAGTGGCTCACTTAGCAGCATATTCATGACTGAATACAGAGTCATACCTGCTTTCTTTTATTCTTTCTTTATAGTATTTCTATGTTCAACGGGAGGTCCCATGATTTAGGTTCTCACTTCAAGAGGGCCAAAACACAAATGCTTGAGCTCAGGCTGTAGGTGGGATTCAGCAGTCCCAGAAGCACATGGAGTCTGAACTATGTATTGGTGGTTTAACGATAGCACTGTTTACTTGCTAAATATAATCCTGAGTCTCTTGGTAACTTGTCCATGCAGTTCAATGCAGTACTGCTGATCTTAGATGCTTTCCATCTTAAGACAAGCACTACTACACTTGTACACTGAGGCACCCTAATGGCAAAAACTGAGGTTCTTCCAAATAAATAAGAGGCTAGTATGAGGGCTAGAATGCTTTGTTTTCCCTATATCTCATTCATTTACCCATGATGTTGTAGCTAAGAAATGGAACATCCGAGCCTCACAAATTTACTCTAAGCAAATACTGACAATTCGGAAGGAAAATCAGCTAAAAATTTCCAGTGAAATGAGACTTGTCAGAAATTATCAATTCATCAACTCATTGATAGGGAAACATTTATTTAAAAAAAATCTTTGTTTATTTTTACTGCTTTCTTGGATGTCTAGACATCCTTCCTGTGCAAACTGTACTGGTGGGGGAACTCTGGAGCCAGTGTCCATTCTGCCCCATGGACCTCCCTGCACTGGTTAGGATGCCTTTGTCACCAGGCACTTCTGAGGACCCTTAGAAAGGAGCAGGTGAGGTTTCCAGGCTCAATGTTTGATTTTTTTTTTTTTTAAATACTTCAAAATAGCTCCATTAGAAGAAATAGGGAGATTTTCCCTTCTGTGAAAAATGTCAGCATTTACTCTCCATACTCATCACTGTTTCCCCTTTCCCTTCCACACCTGTAGATTTTTCTGGGGATTGGCCAACCCTGTGTGCCCACACCTCATTCCGTTGCACCACTGGTGGCCGCTACCACCCTTCCAGAGCCCTCTGCCATTCACTGTGGTCAACTGGAGCATTTATGCTGGATGTGAAAGTGGGAAATGTCTCTACTAGTGAGTTTCCAAGAGGGCAGAATTGCCATGACTGAGAAAACCACACTTACCTTGACGGAAAGAAAAGCAGTTTCATAGCACTTGTTTGAGTAGGAGTGTGATTTTCACTACCAAGGAGAAGAGATGTGAAAGTATGTTTCTATATTAATATATTGTTTGAAACACTATTTTTTTTTTCCATCGTTAGCTAGGGCAGTCAATAAATAGTGTATTATAACCTCAATCACTACTACAGGAACAACATCTGCTGAGATCTACTCCAACTCTCAAGTAGTATTTTACATCTTTCCTGATTTGTAACTAGCTCTGATTTATCAGGAAAGCCTGGATGGCCCAAATTAAAATGTTTTTGTCTAAAGGGAGGAATGCTTCTTGGTGATTCTCATCTGCTTACCGAAACAGGATATTTCGTGTAAACTGTGGCTGACATTTGAAAGCAATTGGCATTTCCAGGAATTCTCGGGAAAACATTCAGATCATCTTCTCTGAATTAGTTGCAACCCTGTGCAATCACAGTGAAACTGCAAAACTGCTGTTCCACAGACAGAAATAAAGTCATGCTAGGAGTGTTTCATTGCTCTTATAAGCAAGTCTTAAACCAGTCTTAAAGAAGCATGAGTTGCGCCTAAGTCCTGGAAGGAAATTGTTGAAATTGTTTCTGTGTGAAAACTGGCTTTCAGAAGGTCTGCTTGGGGATTGCAGTTGGTCTTCCAGGTTCAGGAGCTTCACCTTTGGAGCCTGCAGGCAAAGACCCGAGTTTTACAGGGAGGAAAGCAGCAGAAGCAGAACAAAATGCTGATACTGTGAAATGGTAGTTTCTAAAAGAAGGGAAGCACCTGAAGTTGTGAAGATAAGAAAAGCTAAAGGGAGATTGGAAACAAGAAGGGATGGCTAGGGGGCATCAAGAGGTGGGGAACATTCTTGGGCTGCAGTTCATTGAAGCACACATCTGTGCTCCAAATTTACTCACAGAAGGTGCAGCAAAAGCCATCCTATCTCTGGCATCCTTCCTAAATATTTTTCTGTCTGTTCCAACCTGCTTCTCCAGACCTTAATAGGGAACAAACTTGGTGAGTACTTTTGCTTAACAAAAGTGTGTCCTCGGTGCAGAAGACTGGCTTGACTGTTCTGTATGCTGAACCCTAAAAATTGTTAAGCAAACTCCATTTGAATGTGGTCAGAACACATGTATATATTTTAATTGACTTAATTAAAGGCTTCCTGCAAAGGTAAATGGGTTGTACCTCCCTTCTGCTTTGCTACTTAGATTACAAAGAAAAATCTGACTTCATTTCATAGTTCTACATGGTCCTGTCTGTTTTTTTAGGCTCTTTTACAGTGTCTAGGATGAACTTTTCCAGCTACTTCACTTGGTGTTAGAGTACAATGGAGTATTACTTCATAGGATCAACAAGTTCTTCCTTTAAACGTAGGTTCAAACTGAAAATTGGCCCAAAGGCCTGCTTATTTGTGACAGGCTAAAATCCCTTTGGTGACTGAGGCACTGCTTTGGATGGAAGGAGTCCTGTATAATTTGGTACTTGAAAAGTCTAACTTATTTCTGATCTATAGAGAGTATGTGATTTTACTGATGAGTTTATATACCTGAAAATGGTACTTAAACTAATTAAAATCAATACCTTTGAATATCATGCCACAACTTTATTAAAATCTTATTGCTATTTACCTTTCTCAACCCTATTTTTCTATATAACAGAGAAGAAGAGAAAATAAGAGTAATAGAGACAGATGCATCAACCAGACAAAGAAATCGAGTATTTCTGTATCATGATTTCTCTTGATAAATATGTCACATTTCTTAGCGTGGAAATCCTATTAACGCAGAAATTAACACAATTTGAGAACCTAGAAGGCACCCAATTTAGACCCAATATGTTCCTAATTTGCAGGTATGGACTGTATAAATAGCACCTGTATATTATGTATATTATTATCATCAATAATTTTTAAATAATTTTTAAATTACTTTTAAATTATAAATTTATGCTGCATTTTGTTTTTACAATTCTCTTAACTCACTAAACATCAACAATGCCAACTTCACTTTCAAATATTCATTCTTCAGTGTTTGATTTAACAGGTAGGAAAAGTGTTTTAAAAAGCCTCTTTTCTTCTATTAGAGAGCTAAGAAATATCAGGATTTTACCACTCTAAAATTTCTGATGACACAGCAGAGCTAAACTGAAGTTGATTGCATTTTAGGAACACAGGTGAAAACAGAATATGATCTTAAATATTTGTGTGGTTTAATAATGTTGCCTCATAAATTGCGTTCAATTTTCTGTGGAAACAAGATTTACTGGTTGGATATCTAGTTATCTCCTGAAGACTAAGAATTAAAAATAAGGCACAAATTTCCCTTATATAAAATGATCCATTTCTGTTTAAATAAATAAAGTTCTGCCAGTTCTTACTGATTCATCTGCATCTTACAAATATTTGATAATTAGTTAAGATACCTTTAGAGAATATGTTCATTCTTATAACAGAAGAAATTACAGGAAAGACATACTTCCTATGTGGCAGTCAGATGTCTGTGTAATTTTCTCCTTTAAATCCTAAAAGTACTTCAGTGGAAAGAACAGATATGCTTAACTGCTGGATAGAACTTCCTCCAAGTCCAGGCTAGATAGCGAATAGAAGTCACATTTGCTCGCACGTTTGTTAGGAATATGTGAAATGAGTTGCTCGTCATCTCCTCTTTCTGCTTGACAGATGTGGTTTACAAAACACCAGAAAAAGGGATTGTGTTGGCAACGCATTTAGCAGGAAGGCAAAATAGTGAACGTGTGTGGAGATATTTTAGGGGTGTCTGAAGATGGTCATGAAGCTAAGGGAGGAAGCTGTATTTTTGAGTTCCTTTTAGCTACTGGACAGATAAATATCGGAATCCACTCAGAACTATTTGTGAGGTATGCATCTTTTCCATGAGTATTTTCAGTAGTATCTCATTATTATCAAGACAGTGTGCATACAGATAGATCTGAAGTGACAGATAGGAAAGGGAGCTAAATAAGAATGCTATTAATTCTTCCAAAGGGTTTATTAGCAGATTATATTTTCTCCTCATAATGAATCACAATGAAGGTTGTATTAGGGGAAATAACACAATATTAATGGAGGAAGAAAGAAGAAGAAAATATCATGAAAAATCTTTCAGAAAAATTAATACGGTGAAGCTAGGTACAGAATATAAGGCAACAGACAAATCTACATAAAACTGCAGTGGTTCATGGACAACAGGCTTAATATACTGGTAGGATGTTACAAATTTGACGTTACAAATCTACTGTGAATGGAAACATCATTTGGTAGATATTTTGCTCAAAACACCTCAAAACTAACACTGGTAGATCAAGCCATAAGAACAGAGAGGAAACCAAACATTTAAAAATAGCAGTACACTGAAAGATGTAGTCTCTTCAGATTTCTTCTATATGAAAAATGTACTTATTTTTAATTCTAAATCTTCTTTATTATAAAGGTGAGTGGTTTAAAACACTTCTGAAATATTGAACTGAAACACAAAACTAAATACAGGATCTCCCTACTATAAAACATATTTTTCATGTTAAAGAAAATTTCAAAATTGTAGGAGAAGGATAATGTCGACTTTAATTGAAGCCGAATATAATGTAAGTAAATTACATTTTGATGCTGAAAATTCATCTTCATCGTGATTCCAGTGATTTACAGGAAAAAAAAAAAAGGATGTTTTGCCTCCCCTTACTTTTTGCCATATGGATGTTGTTATTGTTTGTGGTAAGAATTACATTTCTAAGTGGTCAATAATGTTTCTTTTTGTTGAATAGCAGGCTAGACATTTTCAATATATCTCATTTTAAAACATTTTAAAATTGAAGCAAAGTTCTGATTTATAAGGAGTCACTGGCAATAAAAGAAAGACATTGCAAACTTGCACACTAAAAGGAACTAATCTCAGTATTGCCTTAGAGAACTGATGTTTTGTTTAAATGGCATAGGTCCACGGTTTCAGCCACAATTAGAAGCATCTTCCTGACTTTCATGACAGCTGTATACTACTTTAGGAAAAAAAAATGTCATCAAGGGGGCAAGTAAAAAGGTTTAGAGAGAAATGCACTGCAGAATCCACAGAATATTGTCTGTTGGAGAAATGAAAGAGGGTCAATAAACTAAGGAATTTAGGCACTTTAGTTGCATCCCATATCCCAGAGAAAGATTCTCAAAATGCTTTTCTCACAGATAGGTACCTAAAAGTCCATACCAGACAATACAGTCCCTTATATATTTCCCAGAGCAGAGGCAGCTACATTTCTGTCCACCCACATGCCCCAAAATCTGTCCTGTTGTCATGCTCCGAGCTGCTCAGCATGTTACCTACAGCAGATTCCTTGGTATATCCAAAAAGTAAAGAATCCTTCTCTCCTCTGAGCTTAAAGTCTTATGAGAAAGGAAAACACAAGACATCGGGAGCACCTTTCTGTATTTAGACATTGTCTCAGAGGAGAAGGTTATTAGATGGTGAAGGCATCCAAAACACAGCTTTGAGGCAGAAGCATATGTGCCAGAGAGCAGAATGAGCTGAGTTTCAGTATCTGATGGAACACTCCTCCACAGTGGAAGGAACCTCCATATTAAGTATTGTGAGGGCTAGTCTTGACTTGAGGATTTAACTCCAGGCCCATTAGCATCCATGAAAAGACACTTCCTTGACTTGAATGAATTGTAAGAGGTATGAAGGTCTCATTGTAGAACCTTTATGAGTTACTGAAATACAAGAAAACAGACCCATTTAACTTTCTCAAGTTCTAACTAGAACTAGTTCTATGTTCTAACTACTCTTTAACTATGAAGTATCTTCTGAGTAGAAATGATTTACAGGTTTTTAGTGCTGCTGAAGTACTTCAAAACATTTTAACAAGAACTGAAATGCAATATACGCTTTACGCTTCACATTAAAATTCAATCTGCATGACATTGTCCTTAATGGGAACTCCGTTCCAAAATTTATACGGCCAAAACGCCAAAGTGGTTCCACTAAAGCACTAAATGCTAGAATTTTAGTTTCAGTGCTTTAGCCCAAAATTTGTATCCTAAAAACCTGCTCTCCAGTTCTAGGAAGTTATAAGGTCTATGGTCAAAAAGGATTATAGCAGAAAGAGAGATGGTGCAACTCTCCTAGAAAACTCCTTAAGCTAAGCTTTATCTGCTAAAGCTTAGTCTATTAAAAGTCCTTTAGACTTAAGTCCTTAAGTCCTTAGTCTATTAAGAGCAAGCTGGGTCTGCATGAGAAGATGGCAGTTGCAATGTCTGTGGTCCAGAGGCAGTGACCCAGTAGCTAGAGCCCTTGTCCGGAATCTGCAAGTCCTAACTTGGCAGTCTTTTTCCTCTTGGGTGGATCTGAACCTCATCCTTTCATTCTTCAGGGGAAATTCAACTGGTCGGAATATTCTGGAATATTCCACAGAATATTCTGGAAATAAGACAGTCACTCTCATTTCAAATGGTGCTTAAGCCATTAGCATATTTTCACAACAGTCTTGCCTCCTTTCCGTCATAAGAAATGCTGGCAACACCTAATCCTCATGTGCACTGTGTGGAGAATCTGCTCCTGACCATAGGAGGGGGATCTGATCATGACATGATTGGCCTCATCTTCTTTACATTCTCCCCTCAGGTACTTATAAATATTATAATTATTGATCAGATTCCCTCTTAATCTTCTCTTCTCCAGACTAACCAGGCCCAGCTCGCTCAGTTTTCCCTTGTAAGATGGGTGGAGCATAACTGCTCCATTTCCTTAATCATCTTTGTCACTCTACACTGGACCTTCTCTAGAAGCTCCGTATCCCTCTCATACTGGGGAGCCCAGAACTGCCCACAATACTCCGGGTGCAGCCTCACCAGGGATGAAGAGCCCTACTGGCAACACTCCTCCTGTTGTAGGCCAGGATCCTGTTGGCCTTCTTGTCCACGACGACACATTGCTGCTTCATGGTTAAATTCTTGTTAACCAGGACTCACAAGTCCCGCTCCATGGGATCTTGTTTTGTGTAAGGGCAAGTAAATAAAAGTCTTTTTATACTGAACAGTTGAGTCGTGAACAGTTGAGAAATCTTCACGATTTATCATCCTATCCTTAGACCTATTCGGGATGTCACCCCATATTGTTTTGTTTTCAAGACTGGATCAATTAGCTTTTGACTTTGGAAAGTTTTTCAGTTTCTTCTGTGATGAGTCAAGTACCTGAAGACTTTGAAGAGTGCTCAGAATCGCAATCTGTGGAGATGAAAACATGGAAGGGGATTAAAAAAATAAATAGAAAGTCAAGTCAAATCTTGCCCTTGTATTACTGCCTCTACAAATGTGACTCTGACTCATTTCCATGCAAATGTGTATAAAGCATTTGGTCAGTCTCCCGCAAATGATCTATGTCAAAACAATATATAGTAAAAGGAGGACAGGAACAATTAGTGCATTTCTTATTCTACAGTAATCCATCATCGCATCACACCTGGCACTAATGTAAATATTATAGCCTCTTGTAAATAAAACAGATATTTTAAAGTACAAATATGGGAAGAGAAAATATATGCAACCAGATGTGTAGAGCAGTGAGTTATTTTCCTCATTTGGAGACTGACTATCAAACAACAGGTGTTTATCCTTGTTTGTTTTATACAGTCACTTAAAAAAAAAATGAAATTGATAAAAGAATAGCTCAGTTGTCTGAGCATTGCACTGAGAGCTAATACTCATGTTAAAATGTCTATTTCCCTCCATAATCTTATGCAAACCATTTCCCTTCTCTGCATCTGATAGGCAACCTGTAAGGCAGGGACAACAACGGTTACCTAATTCACTAGGATATGAGAATTATTTGATGTTTGCAGAGTACGTTGAATTGGAAATTAACCAAGCTTCAATATAACTCCACATAAAATGCAGTGTACAATCAAAGGAAATAAAAGCTTTCCATTGCTTTAATTTCTAGAGTGAACCTGTGTCCTGCTTCCACCCATGTTCCACGATGGAATTGTCATTTTCTCTGTTCACTTGTTGACAGCTCCTGGTCTTTTTGCTGGTTGCTTGGAAACAGTCCTATTTAGCAACTTCTTCACCACTTTAATCTACAATAGAATGACAAATTAAACTTCCTGAGAAATAGCTTTCCTGTTCAATAGGGTATAGGTACACATTTTTCCCCGCATCAAAATAATAAAATAATAAAATAATATTAAGTATTTTGTGAACAGTTTTTGATCATACTATACAAAGCATACTTTTTTTCCATTTTGGTCTTTACGTGTTAATAGTTTTGTGAAGGAATTAATAGGAAATTCAGACTTCCCTTTTTTATTTAATCATAAAATGTGACTTCTTTTGAAGATCAAAGTAGTGTATTTTCCATTTTGAAATGGGAAGGCCCCCTACACAGTCATTATCTCCCAGATTTCAACACTGATGCAATAGAGGTCCAAGAAATGAAGTGTCTGATGAATGTTTCATTATAGGAGCAAAGTGTTCTTTTATTTAGGTGCCTTATCCTTACTGCTTTTGGATTTCCCATTGCATTTTTCTCACAGAATACTGACTTTAGAATACAAGAATTTGATGACAAGCAGTTGTGCCAGATATATGCTTATCTTTGGAGGGCAGTTGCCAGTGAATAGTTGTCATTAAACACCCTTAATTCCACTAACTTCAGGCATTTTCCACAGTGGAAATGGTAGAGGTCGGGGTATAATGGGTTAGTGCTTCACATACTTACCTAGTTCACAGCAGGCTGGCTTATCTGCAGGACAGTGCCTTTGCATTTTATCTTGCTCTTTTAACTGTGGTTCTGCAGATTACTTAACTCTATGCTTAATTTTGTGCTTTGAAGAAATTTGGTTGTGGTACTTGATACTAGACCATTAATGGGTGAATTTACTACTTTTTGCTTGGAACTTCATATTAGAAATTTACAATGAGAAAAGAAAAGTATCAGAACGTATGGAGAAAAAAAAAAAGCAGTACTTGCAGCACTTCCATGTCATTCTTCACATGCCACCATGAGAAACGCCTTTAAGGAATGTCTACCCAAACAAAAAGACACACGATAGCTGTATGGTGGTGGGTGCGTATTCCTCGTAGTTGTTGGACAGTCTCATGATTCTGTGAATTGCAGCTAAAGCCTCTTTAGCTACACTGATAATTGGTTGTTCACAATCACTATCTAAACACACCAGCAGCTTGCACAAATAAGAAATGACTCAGGTACACCTGTTCATCCTAGGTGCAGATTTTGCACTGTATTTTTCAACTCAAAGTCTGCCCGAGCCCTATGTCAGTAATGCCAGTCTCATTAGTAGTGGAAAATGACATTTTCTTCTAAATCATAGAACATGTAGAACAGATGACAAGCCTAGGTAACAGTCTAATTTTCAGTAAAACAAGATTTAATGGATAGAGCTACTCTCAACCTACTGCAGAAAGTGTAATGAATGTTACATTTTCTCCCATAAATACCTGAACATTAAATTGCTAAAATTACTTAGAAGACCTACTGGGAAAAACATTGTAACATAAAACTAAATTCCCAACTACTTGGAAATGCAGAATGATAAGCCTGGAAGAAAAGGCAGTAAGAAAGTGTTTTGAATCTACTTATGCTGAGGGCTCAATTGGGTTTTTTTTTTTTTTTTGAGAAAATACATAAAAAAGATTTTTTAAAAAAGTTAATAATTGCAGTTCTGTGGTTTATGCTTTATGGTTGGCTGAATAATGTATGAGAAAAAGGCCCAGCTCTACAAAATATTAGGTACCTAAATCCATTGAAATCACTTTGAAGTTAGGCACAAATTGTCTTCCTGGATTTGGGCTTCAGTGAAGAGCTCTATGTCACTTGTGAGTCATGAGATCAAAGCCCTGTGTGCAGCTGTGAGACAGAAAGACAACTTTCTGCCATGAATCAAGGATGAGACATGCTTTGTTTGCTTCTACCTCTTGCTTATGTTCCTTAGAACAGGATAAACTTTGCTTGCCTGTACTACACAGAGAACCTCTACAAGAAGTTGCTAACTACATCTGTGTTTTGAGTTTCAAAATACATCTACACCTCTTGTTGGTAAATAGTGGGAGGACCCTGTGCCCTTAGAAAAACTTTTTGGATAAATGGACATATAATGAAGGGAAAAAAATGCATTTGACCAAGCAAAACAAAAGATAAAACACATGGAAGAGACCATGCAAGACCCTAAGATCCTTCGGCAGTAAGTAGAGAAGGAAAGATACAGATCTTAAGAGATCTTCTATAACAAGTTCTTAGGCTGGTCTGGCCCTGTGCTGCTTACACAGATTAGCAAGCAAAAAATTAATTACTTCTGAAATACTTCATTTGACCAGTTCATTTCTGTGTATAACCCACATGCACAATGTATCTGTGAAGAGAAGTAAGTATTATATATCATGTCTACAATTTACTGAAAATCTAAGATGTTTACACCAGCAGCAGGTGTGATGCATTTATATACCAAGAGCAAAAGAGGAAAACAGTTGCTGTTAAGTGGTTTTGATCTTATGTTTCAAGATGTAGTGTGTTCACCTCAATCTCATTTCAGTGACAGCCTGCCCATGTTGAATGTCTGAACTGAAAAGCAGTGGTTTAAGTGTAATGTATGCACATAATTCTTTATCTTCCCAGCTCCCATACTCCTGAGGGCTTCCATTTTCACACTTGTAGCCATATGAATCTGTGCTATTATCTATGACTTCAAAGGAATCTATAAAGAGCAAGGTGGCAAGGGAGCTATCTTTGGGATAAGGAGCCATGGGATAGGAGCTCCTTAGCAATTTACCTGTACATTGCTTTATCACTGGCACTTGTTTCTGTGTGTTTCTGATCTAGTATGGGATGTCTAGGACAGGGGAGGCACAGACTTTCCTTGAAAAACAGGGAAGGCATGAGAGGATGACGGATTTGAGACCTGCAAATGTTTGATATCTCTGGGGAGAGTAAGGACAGATTTAAAAAGGAAGAAAAATACATTATGAAAAGAGAGACAGAGAGTCCCTCGTACTGGGGTTTCTAAAAATATGAGCTTGCCTAAACAGCTTGCCTTAATAGCTATTGTGGGGTGATATACTTCAAACAACACTGATATGCAAAAGTGTGCTTTGGCTTAATGCTTACCTATTCAGCACATCTTCCTTAGTTAATATGCAGGTGTCTGTGCAGGTCTCCTCACTGTGTGGAATCAAGTTATTCAATTGCTTCTGTACAGGATCCATATGTTGCCCCTACAAGACCAGCTGTTTGTCCCCTGAAATTCTGGATACTGATCACCAGCAATTGAGTCAAATGACTTCAATGCACTATCCTCAAAAACAACAGAGCAACTTCGAATTGTCAAATAAATTAATTTTCCTGTGCAATATACAATACAAAAACTCTGTATCCTTTTCTGTGCCATATGCTCTAAGTGTCCCTACTGGGGCAAGGGGGTTGGACTAGATGATCTCTAGATGTCCCTTCCAACCTAAACCGTTCTGTGATTCTCACAGTTTAAGTTTTATATATATATATATATATCTCAGGTAGAAATGATTTTATTCCCATATCTTGGAAAGACTATGAAAAGTGGAAATTAGTCCATGCAAAGTTTCAGTCTACCATGACTAGATTGCTCCTTGTACACGTTAGCTCCATGCTACACTTCTGTTTTTATCATCAGAGAAGGTAACAGTCAAAAGGTTATAGACAGGTAGGCTATATAGAAGTTATAAAATAGTTCATAAACAGATAAAACCCCCAAAGGATTTATAATCATTAGGAAACTATATCATGATGTTAACGGGAAGTCTATTACAATACACAAGAAAGTACTCAAGTGTAAAGGGGCACAAAGGCCTCTGGAGAAGAATAAAAATAAGTGGTTATGACACTAGAGCAGGCAAATGCTCCACTCGTATTTCAGGTGATCTATGGCTGCTATTATCACCTAAGGATCTCATTACTGAATCTATATTGCATCTTTCATTTGGATGTCTATGTAAGTATGATTCCAACTCTCATGGGCTGAATGATGTAAATATGGAATTGGTTACCTCCTATTTATATGCAGTCACGTATGAAGTATCTAAATGTCCATTCAGGACTCAGCTACACCAAACTCAGTCACACACAGTCATACAAAGGTTCCCCAAGCTTTTTGCCTAGGCATTGCCACCTGCAGCAGCAGCAGCACGAGGCACTGTCAGTGATGGCAGCAGCCACAGCTCTGGGCTCTGTCACCTGCTATGGGTCATTTATAAGAGGCTGGAGATCTGCTGGTTCTACATATAGCATGATTCATATTACATTACCTAACAAGGATGCATCTATCTACAGCACATATAGTTTTATGATTGGGATTATGCGTTACTATGCAGTTCTACACACTCAAGCTCTAAAACTGGTTCTATGCAGCTTTTAGAGCTGCATTTCTTTAATGATCAGAACTGACAATTTTTGTGTTGTTGGCCACCTCTGACATCTTGCTCTTGCACTGTTAGGGCCCTCTGCTACATCTCTCTCCCTGCATTTTTTTTCAGCAGCATTTAAATTGCAGCTTCCTGATAACATAACAAATGTTTGGTTAGCACAGCCTAGTCACACAGAATCCTTGTTCTGGGGGTCATTGAACAGCTCAATCTACAAAAGTAATGGTCCATTAGAGGAGAGAGAGAGAGCGCATAAAGGGAAGACAGAATGCTTTGGTAACCACCTGTTATTAATAACTATTGGTTACAGCAGTATCACTAGTACCTTCACCAAAGAGCATTAAGCGACTGTAATCATTGACTTCAAGGGAATATCCAATACCAGTCTGTACCAGCAACGTTATGTACGAGTATCCTCACAGAGGCCATCGGGCTTGAGGCTACGCAGAAAGTAACTATGTATTCAGGTTGTGGTTGACGGGGGACAGCCAAAACATCCTCATGTGTAAAGAGCTTCCCAGAACTTCCTCATGCAGGCAGTGGTAGTTGACCCTCAGGCCATCACAGCACAGGTAAAAGAGCTACGCTGTGGGGAAGGAAAGAACCATTTGCAGAATTTTCTGAAAGCTGCTACTTTTGGCAGAGCTAGCTCTCCAACTGCCTGATGGACTTTGGCAGGATTAACAAACGAAAACACTGACAATTTCAAAGGCTCTTAAATTTGGGGAGTCCGAAAGAGCAGGAGAGTGAGCAGTTCCAAGGCTCTAAGAGATTCAAGTTCATCTTCTGGGGAGTTTCTAGAAGATCAAAGAACTGAACTAATATCATGTAAATATCAAGTATGTGTCCAATTCAACAGATCAGTCGTGCTCTCCTAAACACCTTGCTAAGGTTCTGGTGTTTAGTTCAGGTTCTCTAGGACCTGCTGTCCTTGCAAATTTAGGGAAAAACTGTAAACTTGAACAGTATTTTCAGCTACATCGATAGAATTAAATGAATCTAAACCAGGAATGAGAACACAACACATTATGGAGAAATGTATTATTTTGGATTTGAGCTTGGAATTTTATAAAGAGGACTTCACATTATGTTGTTTCTTCTTAATGGCCATCCTTCAATGACCGAGGTTTTGCTCTTGAAACTGGATTGTGTTATTGAGGGTATTCCCCTCTATTACTCCTCCTACTGCTTTCTAATTATCTTGCTCTACTTCCTCCTTTCCTTCAGTCTGTCTAACCTGTCATCTACAGCAAACACGTTGCCTTCAGTAACTTTTATTTGTTTCCCTCTGAGCTCACATTCATCAGGTTCTTTTTCCCTCAAGGTTGATATCGGTATATTAGATTAAGTCAGTGCACATGGCATAAGAAGTAAGACTGATGATTTTGTGCAATTGCATGAGCAATTTTCTCTTCTGTATATTCAACACTGTCATCAACTGCAATCTAGCAATTGCTGTGTTGTTTCCAGAAACATATTATTTTAATTTAGATTGAATCGGAGTGTAAACAAAGTACCATTTTATAGTGTTTGCAAGAACATTATTGAAATCCAAGCTAATATTTACAGTGCACAATCCACATAATAAAGTTTTTACTAAAGTTATAAACACAAAAGAGGAACTTAATGTAAATATTTAAAGCACAGAGATCCTTATCCAGCCTATGGCTAGGGAAGACGGAGGTGGCAGCTGCAAGCAGTCATTCCAGGTCCTTCAGCCAGGTTGTGACGTAGGCAAGACATGATCTAATTTTTATTTGGAAGCCATGTAGCCCATCTTGCATCATCTGATGCCTCAGTTACCATGCCCCAGCTAACAGACCAGCAGCATTTTAAAGACTCTTTCAGACACAGACATCTTACAAATCTTTCCAACACATTCCTGTCTTTTAGCATCTCCCAGCTGTATTTGCACTTTTCATGGCAAAAAAATTATATTTTTGGATGACATGACTGGTGATCTTGATGTATCTTTCGCAATGTTCTTCGGAAAATAAGAAATTTTTGAATGTCTTATCATCCTCAGTAAACAGAATGAGTCATATATTAACGGATGTGGCCTTGGCTTTTTCCACAAGTAAGCATACTGCTTTCTAGTGACTTCCTATGCAACGTCAGTGTTATATTTGTTGCTCTGTTTAAGTAAGGTAATCAATACAGGCCCTCAAAACAGGCAGATGGAAATTTAACCCAGTGGGCAACGCTGAAAAATACTGTGTAAAAGCTCAATTATTTCAAAAGATCTAGGAGAGTTAGGAACCCAATTTTAATGGAGTACCTACTGTTTTAGGCTTCTTTAAAACTTCCTAGCTGATTCCAAAGTCATGTGTGTAAACAAACAAAATATATCAATCAAACAAAAAAAACCTCAAAAGGCTGACACAGGACGTAGAAATACCCTAAACTACGCCTATAAGCGTAGGTTCTCTACTAACCTGTGGCAAGTAGGAACTTAATATCCTTTTTCTTCCGAATAATGGCTATATAATAAGCACTTCTACTACTTTTTCCAGCAACCAAACTTGACTGTTGGCAAAATCAGTACAGCTCTACTAAATCCTAATGCAATAAATATGTAATGTTGATACAGGCCTTCTCCATTGTAAGTACCTCCAATAAAATCAACTGATTTTGATTATAGCAAATATAATAGTTAATAGGATAGCAAGCAGCACCTTTTGCTTTGTGTTCAGGCAAAATACAAGTGAGGGGTTTTTTTGGAGTTCTGTTTTTACATTGCATATTCTTACTTCATATTGAACATATATTCAAATAAGACAATTTAAAATATGATAATTGATGTGAACATACACACAGAATCTGTATAGGGCTCAATGCAATAGAATCATGGAAAGCATAGGAGGTGGTTAAACTTAGACAAAAGACTCAATATATTATCCTTGTTCATCCCTTGATAGAAGATGTTTGAAAAAATGGCCATTTATCAAATACGAGGGCAATTGCAGAACTGGGGAATGGGTTCTATTTGTTTGAATTTCTGCAGTGTTGAAAACACAGGAACATAGTTTCCATCAGAAGCAGCCCACTGTGCCTTTCTGGTTTTAAAAAGCGCCAAACATACAGTCAAAATAGGTAAAACACATCCTCAGTATCTGAGAATCCTGTGCTAGGAGTGGAGTGGTTCAATGCCATCTCTTTCACAGAGCAGTTGCAAAGCTTAATAATGTTCTTGGCACAGAACTGGTGGCTTGAAGATACTTCCTGGATTTATATTAGAAGAGTTTTGCTGCTCCTTGAATTAATATGAGAAATGATAGCAGAGAAGATACAAAGGATTTGATTTTTTTTTTTTTTGAAAGACATATTATTCTGTTTTGACCAAAAGAGACAAGGGGATCCATAATGATTTGTTCCAAGTAATTTTGTTGAAGTGTTATAATTCTTTAAAATACACAATAATGCCCTAACAATACTGGATAATACCTTATACTATCATCTCATAGCAGTCTGCTACAGCGTAGCTGTCAAAATTTTCCTTAAGTAAAAACAAATATCTATTCAAGAATCAAGGGTGTAATGCATTTTTTGCAGTGTGCTTTTGCCTTTTATACTAAACAAAGTGATAATGAATTGAGATTTAAAAAAGTTTTTCCTTTTCTCCAAAGTAGCACACCTAGTGAGAAGTGCAATGCAAACACAAAGCTTGAACTAAATACAAGTTGTACCTTTAGACATATATTCTACATTATTTTAGCACCTTTTTAACCTCAGCTCATCTAAAATCTTTGCTTTGACTTTATCACTGCTACCTTTCACTCTCTCTCCACTCTACGGAGCTATTTTCACAAAAATATCTTGGCAGTGATCTTTTTTGCTTTCATTCTCTTTGATTTCTCTGCTGGTTTCGATTCTTGAAGTTGTCTGCTTTCATCTTATCTGTTACTCTGTTACAGGTACTTTGCTGTGCTCATATATTATCACCTTTCAGTTGCCACGTGACTTATGGAACATTGATCCTTCTTCCTTCAGCTCTATCACTTTTGCCACTCCTGTGAATTCCTTTCAACGGGCAGTTTTCCTAATGTTTTATTGTCGGTTTTAAAAACTCAATTCTTAAAAAAGGCTAAATGACTCAGGTTCAAGTCCCCAAGCTATTTAAGCAGCTAATTCCCATTCGTTCAATCAGGGTCCATTTTTGATTTTGCACATAATGACTTTTAAATGTTAAAGGAAGCTTTCAATACTTATGTAGCTAGACTAATATTTAAAAACATGGGGCAAAAAGTGAATTTATCTCCACGTTTTTTGTAGTCTGGTTTCTGTTCTGGCTAGCACAGCTGCTTCTTGGTGTTCCTTCTTCCTCACATTATACTACCTCTTGCTTTAATTTTTCCTGAGGGGAGTAAGTGTTAAAAAGCTAAATATCCTTATTATGCTTTGTGAGCTTCTCTGTCTGATTTATAAATTAAGGTTGGTAGAATTTCTCTATCCCCTGGAGGGTTATAAGACAAAAAGAATAATGTAGACCATAGGGACACAGTCAGGAAGGAGAGAGAGGGTGAAGTCTTAGGAGTGCTGTTTGTCCACATATGAATAGTCAAAAGGATGCAAGGGCAACAGAAAGTGTTAAAATTGGTTCAGTAAATATTCTGAAACTAACTAGCAAGTCATATCTGGAAATCTTGAAAGTTCTAATACTAATGTGCCTAAAATTGCTAATAAGGAAAGAATATGAACAAACTGGAACACGTTCTGAGACTCTGTTAGGACTTGATACCACGGTGAGGGAAGAGCAACTTAAAAGAGACAAGAGCATTGACCAAGAGCAAATGGTTATCCCTAGAGCATGAACAAATGAGATGAGAAAATAGAGTTTCTGACTATTGCAAGAGGTAGTTAGATACTGGAGAAAACTTTTAGCAGGAGCAAGAAACTTAACTGGATTTGAGGTAGAATTTGTGAGTGCCTGTGTCATCAGGTGACACAGAAATTCCCCCTTAAAGACATTCTTTTTGAAGATTCCCATCAGAAATAACATAGTAATATTAACAGTTTCACAACAACTTTTCATTTTGAAGAAACTGGCTTTTCTGACTGAAAATGATTACATCAACTAAATATCATTTACCTTTGTATCAATGAACTAGGGCACAGACCTTCTGTTAGTAGACTCTGTGAACAGGTAAGCAATCAATTTCATGGTCCAAGTGATCTATGATGACACTGGAAAATTACTCAAGTGACAGTACTATATCAAATCTTTCTCAGGCTCCTTATTTTTTAAAAAATAAGGTCCCTCTTCTTTTTTTTCCCTCAGGATTCTTATTTTTTAGAGATAATCACACTGTGCTACCAAACTTCAGCTATTATTGACATTCTTAATGTGGATGCAGCTGTCTTCTGTTTACTGAGCTAGAGATTTCATTCCCAAAGAGATGCACAAGCGGAATGATGCCAGGCAGCTTCTGTAGGGAGACATTTCCAAGTGGTGTGATTGTCGCTGGGCTATCAAGTTCCTCTTCGTCTACCATCTCCAGTCACCAATATATTTTGCTTGCAAACAGAGCTATCATGCCTAACTTACCCCATCAGGTGTTTTGGCATGCTTAGGAAAACAAGCTGCAGAATCAGGAGCTGCAGTCCTTTCACTTGCCCATTTAGACTACTTTAATATTTTCTTCTAAATATTTGGTGTTGTTCACCTACGGTGGGATCAAAATGATGGAAAAGTATTAGAAATGCGCCACTTTAAACCACAAATCAAAGTCCTTGTCTAAAAATCAGAGAGGCTAGTGCATTCTGAAGCAAGAAGATGAAATCCTCCAGAACTTAGGTGGTTTAGATGCATGAGCTACTTTTTCCAGATTATACAATTATGTAATTTAATATATGTGGAAAGATAACTTGACTGGCATATGCTAATACAAGAAATATTTTCCCATATAAAATTCTAGCCACAGGAACTGTTCTAGCATCCAAGGACTGTATAATCTGACTTCAGGCTAACGCAGATGGGGCCAAGAAGTCATCTGAGAATTAGTTCAAATAAACCAAGCAATTTTGTGCTACTTTGAAAATAAAGTGCCTAAAACGAAGTTTGATTTTCTTTTCAAAGAAAAAGCACATGTAAATCTTATGCTGCCCCTGATTGCATTAGGTATTGATCACAGTCTGATACACTTCATACACCAATTCTAATCTTTTAAACATTTATTAGTACAGTGAATCTTCATAAGTAGACAATATTCTTCTTCAGTGATGTTTAGATCTTCCATTAAAAGCAATTAGTTCATTGCAAATAGGTAAACAAGTACCCTCTAGTGACCACCTAACAAAACTGAAACTACTCTAAGATATTGCATTAGAAAAACTACTGGAACGCCAGGTACATTTGCAACCAGGAATGAAAATGGATGAGGTTTGGCCTGATATATTAAAAAAAAGAAAGTTTCAAGGGTCACTCGGTAAACATTGATGCTCCTCCCACACCAACTGATGCATACCCACTTCTTTTAAATAAGCCTCCATTTACACAGCCTAAGCCACCGAGTGACATAACTGGTGACTTCACACGTCTCAAGAACTTACTGATATAAACATCAGATAAGGATTCAAATTGTTTTATCTGTGTTTTATATATATATATATATATATATGTTGCTTCAGAGAGAAATCATCTGCAAACTTCTTGAATGGTAAGCATAATTATAGTTTTCCTGTAGCTCAAATACTGTTGCTCAAGTTTTTGTTGGTCCTGTTTTCCTTTCACTTTCAAGCAGCTTTTTATATAGAAAATACAAGATAAAATATTTGGAATTCATAATTAAATATACATTTGGCACAATTTAAGCTAACTCGAGAACTGCATGATGCATATATGAGTGAATTTTAATAAAATCTATTTTTTTGCAAGCAGGAAGATGAAAATAGGACATCTTTTCCTGTTATGACTTTACATTTACTTGCATTGGCAAAACTTTTTCACAACCTAAGGTTTAGGACACCAGATATTGTTTGTTTTCCCTAATGGATGCATGTGAAAAAAAAATTCTAAATATTGCACCTATCTCATTGCCACATATTTATTTGACTTGAAAAATAATGTTTCTGTACATGAATGATTTAATTTTATTTGCTCAGATTAAAACAGATGATTATTACTAAGGGTCTAATCATAGTTATATATCTACTAAATACAAAATAGAAAATATTGCAGAAAAACTATCCATATGTATTCCATAATAATAAGCAATGAAGCACAACATCTTAATGACTCTGAGACTACTACCTTCCTTTAGTTACGTTAGTAATGTACGAGACTTGAGGAAATCAAGACCACGAAAATTACCTTTAAAACTATTTAGCATATGAATACTGTAGTGAAAGATGAGCTATTTTAACCTCCCTTTTATCCTTTAATTATATTTGTATAAAGTGACAAATTTAAAAGAAACTATATACTCCTACATTTTACAAATTCAAGTTCAAAACAGGTAGTTTTCAGCTGTTAGTGTCATTTTGGCAGAATTTTCGGCTACGTTGGCCCCATTTTCACGATAATGTTTTCTTCAATTTTAAAAGAAAATATATATTTTTATATGGCCTATATGGCATATCTTTTAATAATTCTGCCTTTTAAGATAGAATTCCTTCCTGTCCAGACATTTAGTTTAATATAACAAAAGATCTGCTTTTCAATTTCAATGAAATTACAAGAGCAATTCTTGGAGAAGAAATAAAATTCATAGAGATATTTCGCAAACTAAATTATTCATATTAGAAAGAAATGAAAGCTCGAGATGTGCTCTGATGTATATAAGAGGAAGAGAATGATATTCTGAGAGATCGATATTCTGTTGCAGTTACACCAGTGTGTTTTTCCACAGAGAAAACTGAAGAATTCCACTGCTAGGTGCTTCTGCAGCGTAGGCACTATTTAACTCATGGTTACTCACACAAGAGCTCGGGTTAACCATCAGACAGGTAGAAGCCACGTTCCTCTTAGGTTTTATCTTTTAGGTATCAAAAATGAGGGAAGGGCTAGATATGGATTTTTTCCAGAAGCATAAGAAGTTCAGAGAACTAAATACATCTCCTTAGCATAAAAAATGAAAAAAACACTCAATAAAAGCTGTAGGAGAAGACAGTCATTGTCTGGATAATTTATGTAGAAAAATTGGGAGGGAAAGGAAAAGAGGATAAAGCAGCCTTAAAATACAGAGAACAGGAGAGAAGAACAAGCTGCAGAACAAGAAGAGTTGGAATGAAGGACAGAGATACTGCCATAAAATTAAGTTTGAAATGCGTATCGGAAATAACATGCAGTAGTATTTTACTAACACTACTTTTTCACACTTGAAGAGACCATTCAAAACAGTTTTACATACGTTTGCAGACTGGATGAAGTAGTCCAGGTGGGTCTCCATGAGTGATCCCTTGAAAAAAAAAAAAAAAACCACGAAAAATTTTGAAGATTTTGGTCTACCTGTGAGATGTTTCCTGGGTATGGCACCATTCACTCTTATTGGAAAACAGAGTCAATGTTTTCCTCCTGAAAAATAAATGCTGAGATGAGTTTTTCCTCAACTTTACATAGTTTTACATACTAAAGTTTAGTTCCTTTCTATTTGATTTTTTTCTATAGTTCTCACTTTTCTATTTCAATTTCCATTACTTTCTGAGAGAATATATATTTGAAACACTACCTAATTTCTACAAACATATTTGACTATATTGCTACGAACATAGTTCACTGTATGACAAGATGTACATACATCTAATATGTAGAAATAATATAATTCTACCACTATTTTAATCCTCTAGCGATGACATTTGTTTTAGAAAGTAACTTACTTATCTAAAAAAGTACATCCTACTTAGCAGGGAACCTCCAGGACCATGAGTTAGAATTTGCTATGCATTTCTTTTAGAAAATAATTAGGAAATAACGAATGCATGGAAAGGTTCAACGCATTAATAAATACAAGTAAGGTAAATGTGACAAGGAATTATTCCTACTTATTTTGCATCTCTGTTACCGTACATTGTAAACTCAGTTTTATTTCTGAAGAGTGCTATGAATTACTGGGAGACATTCCGGATTACTTTTCTTTTTTACAGTCATTTTTTAGGATTTCCATCTCAAAGACTATATTATTATTGATGATCACAGACCAGAACATTTCAGAAGCCTAGCATTTAGGCTTTTCCCAAGTTAGGAGATGTTCATGACTGAGGTCTTTGCTTTACAGCCTGAAGGACTGTGCTCACTCTTGGAGGCAGCTACCACAAACCTCAACCTTTTATAGATACAGCTGAAAATACCTAAAAGCTTTTGTCTGAGAATAAATTTGCAGCTACCAGTCACTACAATTAATTGCTGGACACCTTGGGAAGTCTCCTCACTAAGCAGGCTCTCATTATGTATCCTGCCTCTCAATTTGTTATAAATGATTTACCATTAACTTTAGGGTTGATTTATACTCACTTTCAGAGTACACTTTCACTGTCCAGGCTAGTAGAAGAAATTACTGCCATAAACCACCCCCCTTTTTTTTTTCCAATGAAGTATGTAACAAAGCTATCGATAACTTAAATAGTATGATAAGCATAGAGAAAAAAAAAAAAAAAAAGACAAGGAAAATGGCTAGACACATAAAATGTGAGTTAATTCATCTTCATTTTCAAAGATATTAGAACTTTTCTCCCGGATAAGTACCAGGGTCTATAGCAACTGGTAGGAGACAATCTGGTCTTGCTTGTTTGGGCAATAATGCAGATTAATTACTAGATGACTGAAATCAATATCTGACAAGTAACAACACAAAATCACTTGGCTTATTACATTAAGCTGACAATCTAAAATTTTAAATATCATTTTACACATCTCAACTTGTGTAACAGTTGCCAAATAGGGAACTTTCCAAACAAAACAAAAAACAAAAACAACACAAAAACATGCAGCAGTGTATCCCTCTCACTGTAGGTATTTGGCTGGATTTGCAGTTCCTACGCCCACAAAAATTAATGAAATTATACTCCTCTTGTACTCTGGCTACAGGACTGGGATGGTACATATTTACTGTATATACAATTTAATTATTAAACAATCATATTTTTAATGAAGTGCTGCAGTATGGTTACCTTTAGTGAAACTTCCTTTGCTAATGGATCCACTATTCCGCCATTAGCAAGATCATATTTGAAATAAAATGGTATGAACGTATTTTAATCCACTCTTGGGAAAAACAAGTGCAAGAAAGGTTACTCTTTGACTACTTATGTGAATTAGTTTCTTATGTCAAATCATTATGTAGAAATAAAAGCTGCGGTCAGCCTACTTACAATTCCATTTGATTCCTTCTGGGAATGGAAAATCTTACTACTATTTTTCATACTGTGAACATTTTTCTGAACATTTACTAAAAGACTAACACCTAACAATAATTTTAAGGGAAGAGGTAATATAATCATAGTCAAGAAAATAACTAACCCCATAGTTGTCCTAAGATCATGACTTAGGTTGTTTCATTCTGGCTGCAGTTTAGGGGATTTTAGGAATAAAACATAAAATAAAGCTAGAATTTACCAAAACTTACCAATGTTTCTGTGGTAATAAAACATTTCCAGTTGATTTCCAGTTAATGATTCTGGCAGGCAACCTTTTCTTTCAGAAATGTATTTCTTTATACAATGTCTAGATTGCTATTTGTTGAGCTGAATTTCCTATAAAGAGGAGTATGAGCGACAGCAAAGCCAAGGCTAAACAGGGAATTAAAGGGAACTTCACCATGGAAAGGTGAACAATCTCACCTGCTCTGGCTGGAAATGCCAGTTCCTCAATGGAAGTACCAGGAAAAGGGAACTGGAAGCGGAGAGGGCTCCTCCAGAGTGACTTCATCCCAAGATCACTTTAATGGTTAGCTTTCTTGAGCACCGTTTCCTTGCAAAATTGTAAAGTAATTACCATGTTTCTTTCAATCAGTTAATGATAACATAACTAAAAATCTATCCTAATGTGCAACTATTCAATATAAAAAGTATGAAAGAATATGTGCTGAAGAAATGTTTCTTTCCTGTTTTAATGTTGCCTGAAAATTATTATGGCCAAAACCCTACAGAACACATGCTTAAGACAACTTAAAATTATCCAGCCTAATGATTTCAAAATTAATTAATTAAGGCTGTGCAGCTTAAGCAGTTCACTATAAAAGGTTCTGGAGTCTCCAGGGTCTAGAAAACAAACACAGCTTTAGCAGAATGAAGCATCACACATGTTGTCAGAATCTTCTGAAGAAAGCAGTCACAACAAGGTACAGATGCTCCTGATGATACCATAAATGTGTGGATTTTTGAAAAATTTTCACTAAGTTCCTCCTCTTAGCCTCTTAAGAGAGCTGAACTACAATATGACACGCAGGAAGGATTTTCTGTACCTGATTAAAGCTTATGATACACGGAAAAGGAACAAATGGACTGCAAAGCAAGGAGGTCCCTTTGGTTCCCTTAAAATCAGGTCTTACACCGTCGATACCAATGCTATCTGGAAGCAGGCACAGAATTATTCAGAATGAGCAGAAATAAAGCTGATGGTGGTAACTGGACAGGGACCCCACAAGGTTTGGTAATGAAATGCCAGAGGAAATTCAGTGACCATTAGAGCTGCTGAATTACAAACGAGTCCATTAAAGACGCAGCAGGAACGGCTGTGGCTACGGCCGTTTACCCTCTGAAATACTGAGTCACGATAAGCAAGCTGAGGCTTTTACTATTTTTCTGATAAATTCTGAAATGACTAATGATAAGAAAACTTGTCTCAATGCAAAATAGCTCCTGAGAAATTAATCACGGGAAACTCAGTATTTTAAGGTGACAAACCAGGTTTAAATCAGTCCTCATCAGACTAGAAAAACAATAAGCCAGTAAGGAAGTTGCCCTAAGGCAACTAAGGGACTAAGCTGCCACCCCAGTAAGGGACTAAGGGACTAAGCACGCCCAAAACACTTTTTTCCTCTCAGTTTGCAACAGGTGTTTGCTGCTGCATGTTGGCACTTATTTATTTACTTATTTCGCACTGAGCTGCCCTCATGGTAGGTTTTTTCTTTCATGTAGATAATATAATGCTCTTTTTTATTTTACGATGCTCCGAGGTCGGTCCTCAAGGACGGAGCGGCGGCCGCCCCGGCACCCGCGCGGCGCCCCGGGCAGCCCCAACCCGTTCCCGCCGCTCCGGCTGCCCCAGTTGAGGGGATTTTGCTGTTAATTCCTCGTGTTTTCGCGCCGGCGGCGGCACGGCGGGGCTGGCGCTCCCGCTCCCGCTCTCGCTCCTCTCGCCGCGCGGCGGGACGGTCCCCACGCGAGGCGGCCGCGGCGGAGCCGCTGCCCGGCG